>SJYC01086110.1:0-139731 GCA_006408675.1 Madoqua kirkii | reverse complement strand
TGGCACTGCTGACCCAGGAGGAGCCCCTCGCCTATCAGCTATAGGGTCAAAGGGCACTAGGCCAACTCTGGACCTAAAGGGAAGGGAGACTCAACTGTCCTCCTGTGTACTTGTGCCCAAAATGCCCAACAAAGGCTTTCTCCAACCCTATAACTTTTCTCCACGGGAGAAGATGACAACTGTTGAGAATTCCCCTCATACCAAATACGGTGAAAAGAGGGTTTCTGGGAAACCAGGGTTCAGATCCTGGTTCCGCTCCCTCACCAAGTGACCCTGAGCAGACCTCACTTTCCTGGTTTCCTCTCCCTAAGGAAATGCTGTGAGGACCAACTAGGATCCGCAGAACTCCCTGGAGACCTTGAAGTGCTAACCCAACAGGAGCCACAGTGGCTGGGAAGAGTACAGCTTCCAGGGAGCACCAACCAGACAAAAGCCACAGATGTCCTGTTTCAACAGTGAAGACGGGAAATAAGCTAACGAAGAAGAAAATGAATAAAGACATCGGGGCCATTTCACACCAGCGAATGTTAGTGCTACGCTGTTTAGGCACCAAGTCGTGTCCGACTCTTTGTGACCCCAAGGACTCTAGTCTTCCAGGCTCCTCTGTCCATGAGACTTTTCAGGCAAGAGTGATGGAGTGGGGCGCTATTTCCTTCTCCTGGGTATCTTCCCAACCCAGGGATCAAATCCACATCTCCTGTTTGACAGGCAGATTCTTTACCACTGAGGCACTTAGGGAAGCCCCTATTAATACTATACAGTTGTGAAAAACAACTAGGCCAGACCTAGAGAACCAAACAGAAATGAATCTCTCAAACAGAATAAAACGCAAAACAAGCAAGCTGCGGAAGAACACAGTTGGAAACATTTAAGTAACATCTTAAAACATATAAAACAATATTACATATTGCTTATGGGATGTATTATATTTATAATATCCATAAAACTGTAGAGAAATACAAGAGAATAAACTCGAAATTTAGAACCCTTGTTACTTCTGGGAGAGTGGGGAAGGAGATGATCAGGGAGAAATTTCAAATGAACAGAATATGTTATTTCTTAAGCTGAATGGTGGCTCTCCCAAGTGTCTGCATGTTACTCTCTGTGTCTGAAAGATTCCTTTGCATTTTCTAAAAGTTAATGCTGCCATCTTCAGACCCCTGTTCCTCCTCCCAGAGATCGGGACTGGGGGGGCTACACCCCAGAGGCAGAAGTGGGGCAGTGGCAAGACCAGGGTTCCTCAGATCACAGAGACGAAGCTGACCAAGATCATGGTCTGCTGGCCAGCCGAGAGTGGTGTAAGCCTCCTCCACTGTGGGTGGAGACCAAACCAAGGGTCCCTGACTCATGGGACACCCCCACGCCCGCCCTAAAAATACCAGCTCTGACCGCTGAGTAGGACGCCTTGGTGACATGACTCCCATAGCATCCCCAGCCCTCCTCCACTACCCCCATCCCGCCCCCACCCCTGCCTGGGCCACCGGCCTGTCCACCAGCAGGTGCTCAAGGACACAAGGAACAGCCTCAGGGCGAGGTCCCTGGGGAGAAAGAGTTCCGCCCTGCCTGGGGACAGCCCTTGGACAGTGAGCCACTGCTCCTCAGCCCAGTCATCCGTTCCTATCAGAGGAGTGACTGACTGTCCTGGGCTGGCCACAGGGCGGCCACAGAGAAAACCTTCCTGCCAGCGGCCAGGCCGTGGTGGCCGTACCTTCCTCTGGCACCGCTTCACGGAGCTGCTGACACTCTCCAAAGAGGAGCAGGATAAAGGAGGGGCAGGCAGGGGGCAGCAGCAAGAAGCCAGGAGGAGGGGCACAGAAAGGCCTGGCCCAGCAGCAGACTCAGAAACCTCCGGGCAGAGAAGGCTGGGCTACGGCCCTGAGCCGCCTGCCAGTGCAGTTCCCTCGCTCCCCAGCTGGGGAGCCGGCCAAGGGAGGGAGACTCGCCCGCGGTCGCAGGGCACAGCGCAGACAGAGAGGCGAGGAAACCCGGATCCTCTGCTGGCCAGCTGTCCACTCTTTCCACCATACTCCTACTCCTCCCTCTTGCTCCCTCCCCTCCCTCCAAGGGGTCAAGTGAGCCATGAGCAGAGGGGTAAACAGGGGGGCAAGAGAGGAGGTGGGCCCACCACGGCGAGCCACCTGTCACAGCCCTGGAAGGGCCGCCCACAGAGCGCTCCCTGATGCTGTGCTGGGGTCCAGGGGAAGCCGGCTCACCACCTGCGGGGTGCTGGATGCTGCTGAGGAAATCTGGACCAGATGTCCTCTGTGGCCCTCCCACGTATATACTTCCACTGTTCCAAACAGGGATGGAAGGACGTCTGAGTTACCACAGAGGACGATCCACCCACAGAGGACACAGAATGGTCCGGAGGTGGCAGAGGATGAAGGGCAAGTTATGCTGAAGCCTGGAACATCTGACCTTCCTCATCATCTCCTCCTGAAATCCCTTCAACATTATCAAGATGGGCATCTTTAATAAGAGTGAATGGTGTTCAGCAGCCGGTAGCGACGGGTCACTTACACCACATCAGCCCACGCCAGCACTGCGCTGAGTGCCTGACAGGCACTGTCTCATTAGTGGCGCCCCTCTGGAGGCAGCACTTACGTCACAGAATCTCACAGATGAGGAAGCAGGCGCAGCCCCCGTCCAGGTGTGCTAACTCTAAATCAGGCACGCCACACCACGGGTTCTCAGAGAGCAGCTGGTCTGGTGGCCCCGGCACCGCTGCCACCAGCTGACTGAGTCACTCTGGGGACGCAGCCCTGCAGTCTGTCTAACAAGCCACCCAGAGGATTCTGATGCATGCTCCGGTTTACCAACCAGCTGCTCTGATCACTTCCCAGTGTTGCCGACGGAGCAGGGAAAAGCTGACACTTCTCTGTCTGGCAGTCAAGACTTTAGGGTTATTCCTAGCCCAGCTGGTCAGCTCTCCCAACCCAGGAGAGCCTTACCCCAAATCCTCTGCCCGGTTTCCTAAGTTCCAGAAGGACCTCCTCATCTTGGCTGGGCCTGGCCTTGAAGTCACTTCCCTATGGAAGCCCCCTGACCACCTGGCACCCCCAAAATTGCATCACACCCCACTCAGACTCAGTGCCCGGCAACTGCTGGCACACTATGCCTTCCAGCTAGCACTCAGGACACATTTCTGCCCAGTCTGCAACATGTTCCTGGAGGACGGAGAACCATGAGCACCATGCCACTCCACACAGCACCACGCCAGAGGACTGTCAGGACCTGTTTGCTGACTATCAGGAGGGAAAAATAACGTCGTGGGAAGCAACTCCTGGCTCTCACCCCAACCCTGCCACTAATTCTCTGGGACAGGGGCCTTCCCATCTCTAGGTCTCAACTTCCTTATCTGTGAAATGCACCGTTATTCTAGCTTCTTCTGCTCTACTCATCATTTGAACAGACCTAGCAGTCTTACCCCAGACACTCTTATCTAGTAACAGGAATGCACATGTGAAGACTAATGCGGTCGTGGCTCTCACCCTTTCACTCCAGGAAAAGAGAAAGACAAACAAGCAAACACTAAAAATTACTGTTTCCCAGACATATACAGTGTCTCTACACACACTTTCTCATTTATTTGCAAATAAGCACGGTCATTTCAAGGCATGATGAATGTATTAAAAATATATATAATAGTAATACGACAGAAAGTGAAAAAATGAGTTACTTTGCATAGAAAGGTCAGGGAAGGCCCCTCTGAGGAGGTGACATTTGATCTGAGACTTGACAGATAAGGAAGAACCAGTGAGGAAAGAGCTGGGGAAAGGTGTTCCAGGCAGAAGCAACAATATCCACAAAGGCCTCAAGCAAGAATAAACTTGCCATACTGAACGTGGAGAAAAAAGCAGGCTGCTGTGTTAAATCACAGTGAGTGTGAGAGTAAAACAGTACCCAGGAGTACCCAGACAGGGAGGCCAATAGCCAACCTCTTACAGTTCTGAGGTGTTCAAATCAGGTCGGCCAACCCAACCCAGGACATCCGGGCCCAAGTCACAGGCAGGACTGGGGGGTAAGGGTATGAGTCAGACCCCACAGCTTCCTGGGGCCCCAAAGGCCCTGGTGTGGGAATAGGGGCAGGCAGCAACCCTCAGCAGGAGTGCCATGCCATACCCACGGATACCCACGGGTGGGGGAAACAGATTCACCTAAGTATGTAGAACACAGGTCACTCAGGGCTGCTGTCTCCAGAGGGACCTGATCAGGTGCTTCCGTGAAGTGCCAGACCCTGATCACGTTATTTTTCCAGGACACAGGCAGGATAGTGGAGAGGAAATAGTGCGCAGGATTCAAGACTTACTAGTCTTGGGCAAGTCTTAACCTTTTTGGTACTCCGTTTCCTCATCTGAAAATTGAGGCTACTAATAGTGACTCTCTCCTAGGGTTGTTGAAAGTTTAAAAGAGACACTAAACGTAAAGCACTGTGCCTGGCACTTAGGTGCTGATAAACGTAAGCTGTTACTATTACCATTGTTGGTTCTTCACTACCTCAGTTCTATCTGCTGTAAAACAAGGATATTAATACATCATAGGATTGCTATGAGCCTGTGCTAATAAATATTCCAGCCTCCTAATGCAGTATCCATCGTCAGGAATGAAAAAAAAAAAAGAGAGAGAGACAGTTCTCTTTCCGGATCTCTCATCAGGTGCTGAATTCCCCTCTGCCATACCACATTGTTTGGAAAATGAGTAAGAGCTGATTAAATTACATTTTGACAATACTGTGAAATAAAAATGATGCATTAGGAATCCACAGATTTCTCTGTACTGTCATTCTGCAAGGGGGTGGGGATAAACATTGCTGATTCTTCTGCATCACCCACAAAAGTCCCCCCCCCCACCAAAACGGTCTCACCCAGTTGCACAAAATTCCCACCCACAAAATTCCCATACAATTAATGAATGTATAATACAATCACTTTCATGTACACACAACCTCGTACTCTCCTGCAGATAAATATTCTACAGTGGAAAACTCACACACGTAGAAACTCCACACCCAAAAATCCCTCCCCCAAACTCACTACAGCTGCCCTGCAAATGCACCCAAATGTTGCCTAACAACAGAGGGCAAAATATCTTCAACAGAAACAGTAAGTATAGAACGAAATCTGGAATCAAACGCGCCCAGTTCAAATCCTAATTGTGCAGCTCTCTAACTGTATGACCCCAATCTCCAAATGCCTCATTTTCCTAACTGTAAAATACGGATAATAATAATCAAATTCATTCTGAGGGTGACAGTGACAAATGAGTTTAAAACATGTAACGAGTTAAGATCAGCACTTGGAAAGCGCCCAATAAGCTATTTTCCTCTTCATTACGTGTGCACACTGCCTCCAAAACTGGTCTCCCATACTGTAAACAGATCCATGCCCGCGCACACACACACACACACACACACACACACCCCCACCCCGCAGGTCTGCTCGCCTTGCACATCGACTGCACGCTGGTCCCAGACGCGCTCGCCCACTCAGTGCGCACGCGCGCCCACCACCCTCCGCGCGGGTCAGGGATTCCCCACTCAGCCGGACCTCGCCACCCTCGGAGGCGCCGCGTGCCTCGAGGCTAGCCCTTGGGCCAAGAAGCCAGGCCACCAGGCCGGGCCTGACCTCCCCGCGCCACGCCCGGTCACTGCCGAGACTCGGAACGGCCCAGTCTCGGGTTCCCTTCCGTTCCATTCCCGCTCCGCCCAACCGGCTTACCTGAGGGTGGGGGCCCTGAGAGACAGCGCCCCGTACTCCGCGTCCAGTCCCGAGTCCAGGGACAGGGTAGAGGCCCGCGCCAGGCTCTGGCCTCACAGCACTCAGCAGGAGCCCAGCTCCTGGCTGGGGGACCTGGCCAGGGACTAGGAAGTGCTGGGGGCCGGGCCGCCCCACCCCTGGGAAAGTCCCCAGCGATTGACAGGCCGCTTGCCCAATCACGCGGCGCCGTCTGGGCTGGCTAGCAGCCGCCGGGGTGGGACGCAGCGAAGTAAACAGCAGCCGCCGGAGGTCTGGGGGCCGGAGAGAGTCTGTAGATTGGCCGCAAGAGTCCCGTCCCGCAGGCAGGCCCCTAGGTAGCCTCTGGGCCACCCCTCGCGGCACTCCCAGCTGCGGAAACTCCGGGCGCCAGAAAGGGGCCACCCCAAAAGCCGGAATTTCAGAGCTGAGACAAGCCGCAGAGACCACCCACCCCTTCCTTGGGCGGAGGGGGCACGCGGCCCAGAGCGCGGGGAGGAGATTTGCCAAAAGGTAGTAAGCATTTGTAGCTGAGCCAAAGCTAGAGCTCCGGGTCCTAGAGTTCGGTCCAGGGCGATCCCGAGACTTATAGAGTTCATGGAAATTCTGAGCTGAAAGTACCCTTAAAGAATCTTATTGTCACAGTTGACGTTTGTAGCGCTCTTACTGCTCCAGACTTGGTAAGCTTTATTTAATTTGCTCAGCCACCCTAAAGAGATGGTTTTCTTTCCCCAGCCCCCACTTTTATTTTTAACCATAAATTAAGATACAGGGACAGGGAGATTAGAAGACCTCAGTAAGTGGCTGAACCAAAATTCAAACCCAAGTGGGCAAATCCAGAGCCCCCCTTCTACCATCTACCTATACCTGGGTCAGATCATGCAAACAGGTTTGAGAGTCCCCAGACCTGGCAGGAGCAGTAACATGGTAAAGGTTAGGAACACTTGTTTTTTTAAGCCTTCATTTTATTTAAAAGAGGGTAAGTTTTAATTTCAAAAAGTGGAAGGGCCTGGACTTCCCTGGCAGTCCAATGGTTAAGACTCAGAGCTTCCATTGCAGGGGGCACAGGTTCCATCCCTAGTAGGGGAACTGAGATCTCACACACTGACTGGCCAAAAAAAAATTTTTTTTAGTAAAATTAAATTTTAAAAAAAAAGTGGAAAGACCTTGTAATAAAGAATAGCTTGGATAAAGAACAGCTGTATAACAGGAATAAAGAACAGCTCTTTAAATTGAGGTAATATAGCTTTATGAAAAACTTATTCTAAAAGATTCATTTCACTGGAACTATGGGAAATTTAGTGATTGACAGGGCCTCATCCTTGGAAAGGATCTGAGGACCTATTCCATATAGGCCCTCATCTTACAGGAAAGCTCTGTAAATTAACTGTGACTGTACGTGAAAACACACACACACACACCCCTACCCAAGTACTCTCAGGCTTTCTGGCATCCTATGATGCTTTTAGTTACTTCAAAGGGGTTATTAAATTCTCAAAACAATATTAATTCTAGTGCATCTTAATTGCAAAATTAAATTGAAAAGAGGGAGGGAGAGAGGGATGTGAACACCAAACAAAGCACCGCTGAGCGGAACCAATTCGGAAGGGTGCTAGGAGATGACGATTTTGGACTGATTCATACTGCAGCTCTCAGCATCCCCTCGCCCATTAGGACCCCCCGGTCTAGTTTTTGTTCTTCTCTTGTCTGTGATTCCCAATTTGCCTTTTCCTAAAATGCCCAACCCAAGTCTTCTCATGAACACTGAAATTTACTTTAAAAAATGAAGAGCCTTTGATTATTTGCATCTTGTTTCCAAACTACTTCAGCTGTTGTTCTAAATGTCTGACCTTAGAGAATTAGCTGAATTGTTTCATTCCACAAAGTACAGGATGACTCCTAGGGTGAGCTTGTTAGACAGTGCTCTAGAATGGCATAAAAAAGTCACACAGTCATCTTTTTTGCCCGATTCCCTACTTTCGGATAATTTTTCTTAACATTTACAATGTGTGAGAAGAGTCATCTCTTTGAAGTGATGACTGCACTCACCTCTTTCATCCTTTCCAGTCTGTTTGACTTTCAAACATTCCACCATGTTAAAGGCCATAGGATTATTGATCACAGTCCCCTATTTGGCAGATCAGTAAACTGAGTCTTCAATGTAATAAAAGTAGGGGTCACAAACCTTCAGAATCTAATGCCTAATGATCTGAAGTGGAGCTGATGTAATAATAATAGAAATAAATGCAACACTCTTGAATCCTCCCAAAACCATCCCTTCCACCCCAGTCCATGAAAAAACTGTTTTCCATGAATCCCGTTCTTAGTGGCAAAGAGGTTGGGGACTGATGTAGTAAGGATTTACTTAAGGCCACACACATTGAGTGATATAACCTGGAACCCAGGACCTTGGCTTCAAGTCATATATACTCTATCCACTGCATTATGTGCCCTAATTTTTCTAACTAATGGGCTTCTAACCACTCTAACACTGATATCCTAGGTGGCCTCTCTAAGCCTCTGTTCCTCTCTAAAAAGTGGAGATATGATTACCTACCCCTTAGGTGATCAAGATAAATGAGATCATGTAAGTCAAGCCCAGAGCTTGGCACACAGTCGACATTCAAGAAAAGATAGTGGTTTTTAGATGTGAATCACATGCATTGAGTAGAACTTTAGTGTTAAACCCAGGAATGCGGCCTCCCTAGATTTCATCCCACTATCCACAAACTCTATGGGACCCTCAACTCTGGGGGCTCGGTGGGGTGGGAGACAGGCCCCCTAGATTGGCACCCTCTGCTCCCTCCAGACCTTAAAGGAACTTGCCAAACTGGAAAGCTGAGTCTGACACTCAGAACGGAGTGACTCAGGCCACTGGGATCCTCTTGCTCTTCCAGAGTGAGGACAGGCACCTATGCAAAGTCCGGAGGAGAATCAAAAGACCTGTGTGTGGTTTCATTTTGTTTTGTTTCAAGGCATGCAGTGACCCAGTCTCCTTTATACCACCAGCCCCTTTCTATCACCTTCACCAAGGCTGCTCCAAAGTCACACCTAAATCCACATTTGAGAGAAATAAAATACATACCAAAAACTATCAACCTGTGAGTGGTTAAGCTCTAAATCAAGTGCCTAAAGAGGAGTGAAGGCTGCGTATTAAAGACATGAGGCGGTAACATCAGTGGAATATTTGCTGTGCGCTAGGTCTGCACTTTCACATCATGTATCTCCCAACCAGCCTCTGAGCTCAGAACCATTATAACCCCCACTTCACAGATGAAACTGGGGCTCTGAGGTGTTAGCTGGCTTCCACTGCTACAAGTCACGGGAACATGAAGATCCTGGCTCTGAAACTCTTAACATTCTTGAGCATTATGCTGTAGAGTCTTGCCAGCTTGCAGGGCACAAAACTCAACATGCCAGTCCTTAAAGGGTCCTGAGAAAGGGCCCTTTTCTGTAGGGATGAAACCACTGCCTGAGTGCCAGCATGGGCCAGGGGCTTGTCAGAAGTCTTACAGCAAGTTTGGAATAGTACTTAAGTCGCCTGCTGCCAGAGCAATGCTATTTCCACACCTCAGTGGGGAACAGAGCTTCTAAAGCAAGCAGCACCTGCCTCACTCCTGTAGGTTAATTAGTGAGTCAGAGCCTTGGATAGCAGTGTGAGCAACCAACGAACTAAGAAAAGATCAGTCCTGGGTCCGGGTACCTCCTTAGATTCAGTCCCATGTCTCCATAGCCTGGGGACAATCTCAGGAATGGAAAACCCTGTGACAGATTCTAGGTGCTTTTTGGTGCTGGGTGTGTGCATATGAGAGGGAGATTGCAGTGATAAGTGAGAAATGCACGTCAAGCGCACGGTGTCAGCTGTAGTCATAGGAGGTGATCATATTTGGGAGTAAAGACTAAATCAGCGAGCAGAGTCTATGGCCCTTGCTTCCCACCCTCAGCCTGAAAAGGTGTTTTTAATTCTATTTATTTCCCAAATAACCACATGAGAGGACGGATACGACAGTGCTAAGAAAACCATAACTTCTCACATACATTCAGCACTTTAAGATGAGTTAAACCAGCTTGCCCCACTTTCAAGAGGCATGTCACGCAAGGGTGAGAAGGTGGGTGCTGGGGTCAGACAGGCCTGGCGCTTACACCTCGTGAGGACTCTCCCCCAGGGTCCTCATCAGTAACAGGAAGGTTAGAACAGTGCACGGAGTAGAAAGCATGGAACACCACAGAGCAGGACATCAGTGAGAGGCGACAATGGTAATCATGACCCAGTCCACAGGGCGGGCAGGGATCGTTCCTCTCCTTCCAGTGGGACCTCAGAGCCCAGAGCTGTGGAAGAACTTGCCGTAGACCGCACAAAGGTTTCTCGGAAACATCACGCCTTAGACGGCTTTTCTCCTGACTGTTCCTCCAGTGTCTTTCCTATTTTTCTGTTTTCTTTTTCGTTCCAACTGTTTCCACTGCATCCCTGGGCCTGCCTTTCACTCTGTGTTTCCTGGGCACTGCTGGAGGAGAAGCAAGGGCAGAGTGACACTGGGGGGAATTCCCAGCCGTGGCCTGTAGCAGCCGTGGCCTGCAGCAGACGTGGCCAAGCCAGGCCCCGCCCACGGTTCCCAGGAGCCCCAGGCCTCCCTTCCTCCAGGCCCTCTCCCTCTGCCTCTCGTATCTGCAGCTCAGAAGGCAAGTGGATCTGCGTTTGGAGCCAAGCTTGCCCCTTGTCATCCTCCTGGAAGTTGGCAAAGGTCAGCCAGGCTCCTCCCAGCCCCTGAAGGAAGCAGACCCCAGGGAACCAGAGCATTTCCTAATCCTGGGAAGGCCTGCCAGGGCCCTGAGAACAGTCCTCCTTCAGCCTCACCCCAAGGCCTCTGCTGCGCACCCTCTTCTGGGCCACTCCCACTTCTCCCTTCATTCTTCTCAGCCCAGAAGCCACTGAGATGGTGACTTGGCCTCCACGCCTTGCCCCTCCGAGCCAGGGACTTCCCTGGGCTGGGGCTCTGACCCGCTCTGGAAAATCTGGACTGTTCGTGATCAAAGAGGAGGCCGCATCACCGCTGTCTGCCAGCCGTCACCCACTCCTAGTGCCTTGGGCTCTCTCTGTTACGAGCTCAACCAGAGAAAGGGCCAGCTGGCCCTGGAGGAGAGCAGGCTGGGGAACCCTCTGCAGGCCCTTTTGCCCCCTGTCAAGGAGGGCACCAGCCTTCCACCATGTTCCCAAGGGAGGCAGGGCAGACTCTCACCTGGCGTCTTCCTGTCTAGCTTTAGATCACTGAAGTGCCTCACACACCCCCACATACCCTCAAAAACTCACCGACACACAATCATATAATGACCCAGACACTCAGAGACACACTCACACAAATACATAAACATGCTCACACACGCTGCCTCACACGGTCTTCCACATAAGCATCTTGGGAGATCTGACACACGCTCAGGAACATAGACACATATTCTCACCCCTGCTCGTGCACACACACACACAAACACCTGCCTTCATACTTAGGAACCTGCTCCCTTCTCTTGGGAAAAGGATAAGACAAAAGTAGATCTTTCTTTTCCTTCTCTTTGGAAAAACTGCTGGCGACTAGAGGGAAAATGACTGGCTGAGAAGGCAAGGAGAGGAGGGCAGGAAGAGGAAATAAGAAATGGAGGGAGAGAGGCAAGAAGAGAATGAGGGCAGGCCAGGAGGTAGAGGTGCAGACCCAGGCCCCAGGGAGTGGGCGAGGAAGCTGGGTCAGGGCAGCCACAGACAGCCGGCAGAAAAACCGGGTGCCAGGTGGCTTGTGGCTCAGAGCCAGAGGTCTGGTGGCCCCACAGTCTTGTGCAGTGAACCTTGGCCCGTCCTGGCTTACCACCCTGGGCAGGTCACTCACCTGGGGAAGGGCAGGAGAAGATGACGGGGTCTATGCAGCAGGGGCTGCCTCCTGAGAAGGCGCCTCGGCTCACTGTGCATCTGCAGGAAGGAGAGCTGGGCCGGGCTGACTTTTAGGCAGGAGGGGAATTCCCCGAGATGGAGGCGCAGGCAGCCCCACAAACTCAGCTGAGGCCCCATCCCGCCCCCTGGCAGAGTACAGGGCCCTCCTTTGTCAGTTCCCCACCTGTCACTTCCCAGACTGGCTGTCACTTGCTGTGAATTCCAGGGCAAGGAGGGGGCTCCGGGGGAGTGCTGGAAGCCTGATGATTCTGTGGCTGGGCCAGCAAAAGGCACGGGGGCAGAGGCCACCGGGCCGGCCCACCTCGCCCCGCCTCTGGGTTCTCCCAAGGATCTCAGTCTCTTCCTTTGCCTAAAATGGGGGATTCCAGTGCCCAGGGTCCTGAGGAAATCACCAGACACCTGGCCCACATCCTCCTACCCAGCCCCCACCTCCCATCATCCCATCTGTTTCCACTTAGTTTCTGGGGCTTCTCCACAGGGAAAGGAAAAGCCCCCTCCTTCCTTCTGGGCTGGATCTCACGAGGATGCTAAGTGGGGCCTTAGAGATCTACCCACCGATGAGCAGCCCAGCTCTGCACTCAGTCATGAGACTCACTTCCCCATCCTGAGCCTCAGCGATCCTCTGCTATAAGATAGGATAATGAGTCCCGCTTTGCCAGCCTCCTGCAATGGTAATTGAAATGAGAGTTTACAGACATTCTTTGTAAACTGTTGATTACTTTACAGACACAACCCTTATGGCAGAAAGTGAAGAAGAACTAAAGAGTCTCTTGATGAAAGTGAAAGAGAAGAGCGAAAAAGTTGTCTTAAAACTCAGCATGCAGAAAACTAAGATCATGGCATCCGGTCCCATCACTTCATGGGAAATAGATGGGGAAACAAGGGAAACAGTGACAGACTTTATTTTGAGGGGGCTCCAAAATCCCTGCAGATGGTGACTGCAGCCATGAAATTAAAAGATGCTTGCTCCTTGAAAGAAAAGCTATGACCAATCTAGACAGCATATTAAAAAGCAGAGACATTACTTTGCCACCAAAGGTCTGTCTAGTCGAATCTCTGGTTTTTCCAGTAGTCATGTATGGATATGAGAGTTGGACTATAAAGAAAGCTGAGCACCAAAGAACTGATGCTTTTGAACTGTGGTGTTGGAGAAGACTCTTGAGAGTCCCTTGGACTGCAAGGAGATCCAACCAGTCCATTCTGAAGGAGATCAGCCCTGGGATTTCTTTGGAAGGAATGATACTGAGGCTGAAACTCCAGTACTTTGGCCACCTCATGGGAAGAGTTGACTCATTGGAAAAGACTCTGATGCTGGGAGGGATTGGGGGCAGGATTATGAGGGGATGACAGAGAATGAGATGGCTGGATGGCATCACAGACTCGATAAACGTGAGTCTGGGTGAACTCCAGGAGATGGTGATGGACAGGGTGGCCTGGCGTGCTACGATTCCTGGGGTCACGAAGAGTCAGACACGACTGAGTGACTGAATTGAACTGAACTGAACTGAACTGAATGCTGGGAAAGATTGAAGGTGGGAGGAGAAGGGGATGACAGAGGATGAGATGGCTGGATGGCATCACTGACTCGATGGACATGAATTTGAGTAATCTCTAGGAGTTGGTGATAGACAGGGAAGCCTGGTGTGCTGCAGTCCATGGGGTCTCAAAGAACTGGACGTGACTGAGTGACTGAACTGAACTGAACTTTACAAATAGAACATTTCAGCTCATTATCTACTGAAAAGATGCCTGAGTGGGGGGATATTTGGGGACTGTCTGGATGAACTGACCTTTCTCCCAGTTCTGGAGTTTCTTCATTCTTACACAACGTTCTAGACCACTGAAGACATAGGAATGGACAAGTCAGACCCACTTTCTGCCCACTCAGAGCTCACAGACTCTGGGCTGGCTTCCCTGTCCAGTAAAATTGCCATTAACCATGCATGGCTGTTTAAATATAAATGAGTTGAAATTAATAAAATTAATAATTCAGTTCCTGCAATGTAGCATCAGCCACATTGCAGGTGTTCAGTAGCCATACGTGGCTCCCACCTTAGACTGCACACATATAGAATATTTCCATCATCATACAAATGTCTACTGGATAGCATTGCTCTGGGGGCTGTAGGCAAATTAATAGGTAATTACAGTCAAGTGTAGTAGAGATACATGTTGACAGGAGAAATACAGGAAGCTATAGGAGCCTGGACAAGGGAGCATCTGGTCAGGATTTGGCATCTGGGAGGTCTTCACAAAGGAAGGGACACCTTGGCTAAGACCTAGAAGTAGCCAAACAAGAGTATAAGGAAGGGTGTTCTCAGCAAAGGGAACAGAATATGCAAAGAGAAGGAAGAGAGTACATTCAGGGAGCTGAAAATTGTTCACCATCAGTGGAGTGAACCATTGTTGGAACCATGGAGTCTGAAGCATGCAAGGGGGATGTCACAAAGGTGGGTCTGGAGAAACACACAGGGCTGGATGTCAGGGGGCTATGTCAGCCCTGGGCAGAGCCCTGGGAGATGGGGGGACAGAGTGTGATGGAGTGGAGAGTCCACTGAATCTGATCCTCTGTGCTGCTGTGCCCTTCAGATTGGGACTGCCCAGGGACTGCCAGAGAGAACTCTTGGCCCGACAGCCTCACTTTACAGACGTGGAAGTAAAGAACAGAGGGAAGTGATTTTCCATGTGAGTAAATCGAGGGATTTCCTGACTCGTAGTCCAAGGCTCTTTCCCACACCACACTCAGGCTCCCGCTTGCACAGGCCACGTTTTAAATATTTCAGTAGCCACAGGTGGCAAGCAGCTATGCTGACAAAGCTCACAGAAAGTTCTACAGAATGAATGACACCAGTCCTTGAGCTAGGCTAGGTGCAAAGGACAATACGCTTCTTTGAAAGTAAACTCTCTGGGGAATAAAAACATACCTTCTCACGCCCTCACTGTCAGATGCTCCATCTTTTCCCTCTGATACCAGATGGCAAGGCCTCCCTTAAGGCCCCAACAGCTCAGGAAACCGGCGTTTGGGATGGTGGCAGGACTCAGCATCAGGGAGAGAGATCTCCCTCCTGGCTCTTTATGAAGCCTGCTAGTGGCCACACATAAGCCCCTTGAATCATCCAGAGCCTTCTGGGAACTTTAAGAATGTCCCTTCATCAGGGAAACAGTTTCAGATTCCTCATTAGGAGATTGTGTAAAGCAGCCCTGATTCCTGGATTCTGATAGTTCCCTGCTACATGGGATGTCCTCTCCCGAGGCCACAAAAATCATAGATCCTCTATGAATTTGCCCACCCAGGACTGGTTGGAGGGAACTTAAAGAGCTAACAAGGCTCAAGGACCTAGACCCACCTGAGCTGGAATCTCCAATTTGAATACTTGGTTCGCACACCCTATGGGAAGATTAGCTCTTGGCTTTCCCTGCCGAAATGCTGAAAGCAATCAACTCCTCTCACCTTCTCTTCCTCATCTTCCTTCTTCCAGCTGTAGATATCCTGAAATTGCCTTCTCTGTTTGGGTCAAGGGATAGACATTAAGAAATAAGAGGCCCTTGGACTGGGCAACAGAAGACTTGAGTTTGAGTCCTGGCTCTGCTGTTGGCCTTGGGCAAATTCCATCACCTCTCTGGTCCTCAGCTTCCCCTTTCATAACAGGAAGGAATCAGATAGATGATCACTAAGGGATCTTCCATTCTGATACTGTAAGGAAAGCTAAAAGTTCAGAGGAAGAAGAAATCAGAGCAGGCCATGATGGTCAGGAAATAATAACACTAATTGCTAATACTTCAGATTAATGTGTACAGGCATGGTACTGCTGCTGCTGCTGCTGCTAAGTCGCTTCAGTCGTGTCCAACTCTGTGCAACCCCATAGACGGCAGCCCACCAGGCTCCCCCGACCCTGGGATTCTCCAGGCAAGAACATTGGAGTGGGTTGCCATTTCCTTCTCCAGTGCATGAAAGTGAAAAATGAAAGTGAAGTCGCTCAGTCATGTCCGACTCCTAGCAACTCCATGAACTGCAGCTCACCAGGCTTCTCCGGCCATGGAATTTTCCAGGCAAGAGTACTGGAGTGGGTTGCCATTGCCTTCTCCGAGGCATGGTACTAAGTGTTCTTAAATGCATTCCTCATCAGAACCCTGTGAGATTTGTACTGCTGTTTCACAAATGAGGAAACTGAGGCTTACAGTGGTCTAAGCCAACAGCTACTACTTGGCATAGCTGGAGTTCAAACTCAGGTAATGAATGTCTCTAGAGTTCACCTGAGGGAAATGAGACCTTGCTGAACTTCAAAAGATGAGTGAAATGTGGATATACAGGGGGAAGTTCTCACAGAATAGGACGAATGACTTTGCTACTTTATCCTGTGCCTCCCTCCTTAATTTCCTCTCCCACCCTGACATCTCTGGTCTTGTTGCTAAAGTTGTGGGAATAGCATTGAGTCAGCCTCATACTCGTCAGTCAGTATTTATTTAGCGAATGAATGGATTTGACTCTGTGGGTTTCCTGATTCACCAATTCTGTTGAAAGTTACCCCAGTGCCATTGGAAGCTAGCCCAGGACTTGGGGCAGATTTCTGGATCCCACCATGGACCTAAGATATCAGCCTCTCTGAGGGCTAGGGCCCTAGAGATGGCACTTTAAATAAACTTTCAGGGGTGATCTTGGAACTTAGTGGCGTTTGAAAAGCCCAAGTTCCCTAAACTGGATCTTCCAACTCTGAAATGAGAATTGCCTGATTGAACACAGGCAGCCAAGGAGAACTCACTGTCACAAACTAGTGGGAGGTATCAAGTGTGCAGTGCTTCTCTGGGTCACCCAGATGTCAAATCCATGACTTCTGCAAAAATGCTTTGAGTCCAGAGGTGCTGGCATGGGCCTAGGATGCCAGGGGTTCGAGGCATCCCTAGGTGCCAGCCACACTGCTGTTGCTGACTCACTGTGTGACCTCAGCAGACATTTCCTCCCTCTGTCTCTCACCTTCCTCATTTGTGAAAAGGAATCAATTCTCCTTGTCCTTAGCAAGAGCTGTGTGTATAGAAGGGGTATCCATTAGGAGGATTTCATAAAGAATATCATAGGTCAAGCGTTCGTCAACTCGAGTGTCCGTCGGAATTATTTGACCCATTTGGTCTTGGATGGGTGCCTCAGATCAGTGACTCTCAATCCAGGCAGTACATCAGAAACACCTTGGGAGCTTTGTGGAAATACAGATATCCAGGCCCCACTTTATAGTATTAATAATAGAATCTCAAGGGGCAGAGTATGGCCTGGGATTGGTATTTTAATAGCTCCCTAGGTTAATCAAAGTCACACGTTTGCCCACTGCTTTCAAGGGTCTTTTTTTTTTTAAATATTCATTTATTTGGCTGTGCCTGTGTTTTTTTTAAACATTCATTTATTTGGCTGTACCAGGTCTTAGTTGCAGCAGGCAGAATCTTCCATCTTTGTTGCAGCATGTGAGATCTAGTTCCCTTGGCCAGGGGTCAAATCCAGGGCCCCTGCATTGAGAGCACAGAGTCTTAGCCACTGGACCCCCAGGGAAGTCCCTCAAAGTTCTTTTCTAAAGGTTGGTTCTGGTGCAGGTGGTCGCAGGACCTCACTGTTCCCCTTTCATGTATCAGGGAAGGTGTCTTTTCAGTGCCAGGGTCAGATACCACAAGGAGGACGAATCTGGAAGCTCTATTCCACTTTTGTGGGTCACAGGACATCATACATGGTGAATGTGAAAGGGAACATTAAAACTCAAGCCAAGTCGGGGGAATGAGTGAGTGAGTGAGTGAAGTCGCTCAGTCGTGTCCGACTCTTTGCGACCCCGTGGACTGTAGCCTACCAGGCTTCTCTGTCCATGGGATTCTCCAGGCAAGAATACTGGAGTGGGTTACCATTTCCTTCTCCAGGGGATCTTCCCAACCCAGGAACTGAACCCGGATCTCCCGCATTGGAGGCAGACGCTTTAACTTCTGAGCCAGCAGGGAAGCCAAGTTGGGGGAAAGAGGTGCATAGAATTCTGTAAACGTCTGAAAAATGGAATTTAGGGGTGTGTTTTGCAAAATTGTGTTTCCCAAGGAAACAGATACGGGGCAGAATGTTGCAAGATTCAAGTCAAAGGAGGAAGATCCAAGGACACATGTTGCAAGACTGTGCTGCTAAAGGAAGTGGCTTCTTAGCCTATCAGCTCTGGAACAAAGCTTTGAGATTATTCAGACCACCTCCCTTGGCCAGAGAGAAGGAGAAACTAAGGCCCAGGTAGGGGAAGGCGCAAAGTCATATTAGCATTACAATCCGGGTTTCCAGAATACCTCCTGCCTTTTGCCTTTTCCTGTATCCCTTGTAACTTGTTTTCATTCCAGATTCCACCCTCTGCCTTCACACCCTCTTGGACACCACCCAGGATGAAAGGATGGGCCTAAATCTGTGAGCCTGGGTCTACAGCAGCCAGATAGAAGGGACCAAAGCCAGCAGGAGGCTGGGGGGAGCCAGAGAGGAAGGAGCAGGGTCTGATGATGATGCGGCCTGACCTCAGAAAGGAAGCCTGGTCACCGGGGAATTTCCCCAGTGTGAGGTCTCATGTCTATGCAAATATTGTACTCCCATTAACCTGGACCCCAGGATGGGAGAAGGCCAGGGGGAGAGAAGGGACCCTGGGAGAGGCAGGAAATTGGGAAGGCAGATAATAGGGCCTGACCGTCCTGGGTACCTAGGCATTGTGCTAGGATCTGCGGGTGCTTAATCTCATTTAGTTCCTGAAACATCCTCCTGAGGTCAGGAGCCTGAGACCCAGTAGGGGAAGTCACAAGCGCACTTTCCAACCCCAGGAGAGCAGGCTTCAGGCAGAGGGCATGATCATAGTGGATCTGGTACTGTAGCTGCCGACAAGGGTGACGGTAATGGGCCGCAGGCCGGGAAGTCTGGCAAAGTTTCATTTTAGGTTTCCATCTCACTCACCTGCGGAGTTTTTTCCTGGGAACAGCGAAAAGGCATCAGGGCAAATCCCAGTGCTCAGGTTTTCCCAGGCTCAAGAGAAGGAGGTTGGGGAAGGGGGCAAGGGGCACGCGGTGCTGTTAACCCTTTCACCACCAGCTTCTTCTAGAGCAGGCTAAGAAAAGTGAACAGGATGGAGACTTTTAAAGGGAAATTTCTCTCTTCCTCCTGCAGCTCTATATTTCACTCACCTTGAGCCTCACTTCCTCTGGGAAACCTTCCCTGGGGATTCTCCTCCATTGCAAGGCTGATCCCCCTCTTCCAGGCAGCTCATCTTGGCTCCCCAGAGCTCAAGGCAGGGTGTGATTAGGCCCAAAGTCTATCCCCCAGACAGCCTGGCTGTTTCTCCTCCTATGGAGGAGCAGAACAAAGACATACACAGGAACACGCAGGTCACAGGTTCCTGGAGTTGTGTGCCCTACACACAGGCTGGGTGCCAAGAAAAGTGTGAACTCACCTGTGCCCTAGCAAGTGTGTGTAAAAAGCAAGTGTGCCTATGTGCGTGAGGCC
Organism: Madoqua kirkii; assembly: GCA_006408675.1. Taxonomy (NCBI): domain Eukaryota; kingdom Metazoa; phylum Chordata; class Mammalia; order Artiodactyla; family Bovidae; genus Madoqua; species Madoqua kirkii. The sequence continues at coordinate 120,578 of SJYC01086110.1, read as the reverse complement.
CTTCCCGTGTGGCCAGCAGTGCATCTATGGGCAGCAACGTCTGCCTTTCTGTTTGTGACCCTCTGTGTATTTGAGACCTAATCATTTTTCTCTCTGTGGTCAAGAATATGTATTTCTGAGTCTGGGTATGCTGCTGCTAAGTCGCTTCAGTCGTGTCTGACTCTGCGACCCCATAGATGGCAGCCCACCAAGGTCTCCCACCCCTGGGATTCTCCAGGCAAGAACACTGGAATGGGTTACCATTTCCTTCTCCAACGCATGAAAGTGAAAAATGAAAGTGAAGTTGCTCAGTCATGTCCGACTCTTTGCGACCTCACGGACTGCAGCCTACCAGACTCCTCCATCCATGGGATTTTCCAGGCAAGAGTACTGGAGTGGGGTGCCATCGCCTTCTCCATGAGGATAGAGACTTTACCTTTTTTCCTGTTTCCCAGGTTCGCAATAACAAGATCATTCTGGTGGGGAAAGCAGGCCAGTTTTGGCAGCCCTGGTGGGAAAGGTGGGTCTGGGTATACAGAGTGTGTACATCATGTGGCTATGCGTGGCTGTGGTTTGGAATTGTGTGTGGGGTGGATAGTAGCACTTATGAGCTTTGAGTGGAAGTGGAGATGGCCGGCCCGGCACAGGCTTGAGATTTCTGTGTCAGCCCCCACCCTCCTAGCTCTCCTATCTGGCCCTCCCCTCCCCGCCCCTGCCTGGCTATCTCCAAGTCAAGGCCCATGGCGATCTCAGTGGAGTAGCCCCTCAGGGGTTCCGCTTACAGCTGGCAGCGTTGAGGGCAGGTGGTAGCTGGAAGAAAGAGTAGGACTATCCCACAGATGGAAGGAAGGGCCCGTTCCCAGAAGGCTCTGGTCGAGAGCCTCCTTGGGCCTCACCTAGCTGAGCAGAGGGTGAAGGGATAGCTACACCAGGGTCCTTGAGCAGGGTGTGATTAGGCCCAAAGTCTATCCCCCAGACAGCCTGGCTGTTTCTCCTCCTATGGAGGAGCAGAACAAAGACATACACAGGAACACGCAGGTCACAGGTTCCTGGAGTTGTGTGCCCTACACACAGGCTGGGTGCCAAGAAAAGTGTGAACTCACCTGTGCCCTAGCAAGTGTGTGTAAAAAGCAAGTGTGCCTATGTGCGTGAGGCCCTTCCCGTGTGGCCAGCAGTGCATCTATGGGCAGCAACGTCTGCCTTTCTGTTTGTGACCCTCTGTGTATTTGAGACCTAATCATTTTTCTCTCTGTGGTCAAGAATATGTATTTCTGAGTCTGGGTATGCTGCTGCTAAGTCGCTTCAGTCGTGTCTGACTCTGCGACCCCATAGATGGCAGCCCACCAAGGTCTCCCACCCCTGGGATTCTCCAGGCAAGAACACTGGAATGGGTTACCATTTCCTTCTCCAACGCATGAAAGTGAAAAATGAAAGTGAAGTTGCTCAGTCATGTCCGACTCTTTGCGACCTCACGGACTGCAGCCTACCAGACTCCTCCATCCATGGGATTTTCCAGGCAAGAGTACTGGAGTGGGGTGCCATCGCCTTCTCCATGAGGATAGAGACTTTACCTTTTTTCCTGTTTCCCAGGTTCGCAATAACAAGATCATTCTGGTGGGGAAAGCAGGCCAGTTTTGGCAGCCCTGGTGGGAAAGGTGGGTCTGGGTATACAGAGTGTGTACATCATGTGGCTATGCGTGGCTGTGGTTTGGAATTGTGTGTGGGGTGGATAGTAGCACTTATGAGCTTTGAGTGGAAGTGGAGATGGCCGGCCCGGCACAGGCTTGAGATTTCTGTGTCAGCCCCCACCCTCCTAGCTCTCCTATCTGGCCCTCCCCTCCCCGCCCCTGCCTGGCTACTCCAAGTCAAGGCCCATGGCGATCTCAGTGGAGTAGCCCCTCAGGGGTTCCGCTTACAGCTGGCAGCGTTGAGGGCAGGTGGTAGCTGGAAGAAAGAGTAGGACTATCCCACAGATGGAAGGAAGGGCCCGTTCCCAGAAGGCTCTGGTCGAGAGCCTCCTTGGGCCTCACCTAGCTGAGCAGAGGGTGAAGGGATAGCTACACCAGGGTCCTTGGCTTTAAAACACTTCCTGCTGCCTCTGACTCCCAGGTGATGATGCCTGGCTTCACTTTGGCCTCCCTCTCTTGCTCTCCATAGCAGTTAGGGCAGTTTCCTTGGTTTCTTGCTCCCCCATGCATCCTTCTCTTTCCTCCATCTCTGCTTCCCCAGCCCTGAATCGCATCCTCATCCCTCCACATCTGGGGAATAATTGCAAGCCTGTTCAATGGTCTCCCAGCTGCCGGGCTGGTCTCCTCCTCCACGCTGATCCCCAGAAACAGTTTTCTAAGGATGTCTCTGATCTTACTACTCCCATCCCCAGCGACTTCACGGGCTGGCCAGGGCCCAGAGGGTAAAGGCCAGACTCCAACCTGGAATCTCCATGACTGTCCTGAGTGGTGTCCTCATTGCTGGGCGTGGGGCAGGGCCCTCAGGAGCACACCCCACTGCCTCCACTCCCCACCTCTGTATCTTACCTCAAAGGACTCTCTCTCTCCTTCAATATCTTTTCTACCCATCTCTCCCCCTCCCCCTCTACCCCAAGCCATGCTACTTGACCAGGGATCAAAGCTGCGCCCCTTGGAGTGAAAGGTCAGCATCTGAGTCGCTGAATGGCCAGGGAATTCCCTCTCTCCCCATCTTTTGAGGTGCTTCTCACATATCCACTTTCCAGGGAGTCTTTTTCTGGCCTGTCTGTGGTTCATCTGTGGCCTCTTGGTATTCCTTGCTACTGTGTGCCTGGCTGAATTCTTCTGATAACATTTTCCCACTTAGCTTTCTCTGAGAGTAAGGAGCACAGTTGCAGGGACTCAGTAAATCATCGAAGCTCTTGAAAGAGACTCCTTCTCTTTCTCTGCTCTGAAATGGAATCCAGCCTATTGATTAATAACAAAGAGCTGATATTTATTGAGCCCTTGCTGTATCCCAGATAGTGTGCTCAGACATGCATTGCCTCATTTCATCTTCACAACAACCCTGTGAGATAGAAATCTTGGTCATTCCCATTTTACAGATGAGAATGTCAAGGCACAGAGAGGCCAAGTGACCTATCTACTTCCCAGCGGTTGGCTGGCATTTGAGTCCAGGCTGAACTGCCTGCCTCCCTCCATAGATATGACTACTGAGTGGTGGACTCGGTGCAGAACCAGCATTTCCCACTTGTCTAAGTGCTGCTCCTAAGTGGGGAAGTCTGACCTGGGAAACCTGAGGTTTGAAGGGTGAGGAGAGGCCCGTTGGAGTGGTGATTTACTGTTCTGGGTTCTGAACTGTGGGCCAGTCAACTCAACACTTCCCCATCTTGTTCTCAGCTCTGCTGTCAGCAGGAAGGCGAGCGTGTCAGCAGAGAGAAGAGCCGGAATCAGGACAACTGGGCGCTGGTCACAGGGGTCACCCCAGGGCCGCAGTTCAACTCTGGGGCCTCCATTTCCCAACTTGGGAAGCGGGAGGGTTGGTTCGGATGATCTTGCAGACCATTTCCAGTTCAGTCCATCCGTGACGTGTTGCCTCTGTCTTCAGGTAATTTGCATCAGCACTTGGGTCTGGTTAGTAGCATAGTTAGCCTTCTCCTTTGCCTAACAGCAGAGGACTGAGGAGGGGCTTCTCCAGTGGGATCACTCTGGCGGTGACTTGGCTCTCAGCAAAGTGGGCCACAGCAAATATTGGGGTCTTGTAAATAGCCCACACTTCCCACGGAGCTCTCCAACAGCAGGAAATAGGACAGTGGCAAGCCCCAAGTCGTCACTCTCGGCTCAGGTCAAAAGGGCAATCTGCTGCCAACCAGCCACTTCCTTCACACGCTTCCCCATGGCCAGACCAGAGCTGCTAGGAAGTGCTTTTCTTGAGGGAAAGGCAGGGCTCAGGGCTGGAGGGGACCAGTTTGGAGCTGGAGGGAGGCTGACTTTGGACTGAAGCTCTCTAGGGCAGACTGAAGGAAGTGGAAGGAACTGCGGGGGTGATAAGTGCTGGACTGGGGTCAGGACCGCGCGGTTCCAGTTGTCTGCCACTGAAAGGCTCTGTGACCCTGGGCCTGTGAAGGGTCAGTTGTCTGTCTGAGAGGGAGGTGAGAATTTCTGAGGGCCCCTCCCTCACTTAGGATGTCACGACCATCCTCTCGTGCTCCCACTTTGAGACAGCAGCAGTCTGGGTTCCGCTTTCTCTTTCCTTTCGTTTTTAATTTATACCCCGCCACTTCTCTCTGTTGAACTTTGGCCACAGAAACAAGCTCCAGTGTCATGATACTATGTTTTGGAGAGAGGTGGGTGGGAGGGACACTCGAACAGAATCTCTTAAGGATGAGGACCACAAAGGTCTAACTTTTTTTATATCTTTAGTATCTTGCAAGTGGCATGGCACATACGAGGCATTCGTAAGCACAAGCTGCATGAGTGGATGGTTGGATGAACGACGTGTCTTGGATTCAGAACAGTGGTGACTCCTTCCTCCGTCACAGCTCCAAGGAAAAAGCATGGTTTCTTCTGCAGACACCTGGGACTTGGTGGGACTATTTTAATAGCCTTCGAACTGGTCTCTCTTTCTTCATAACCTCTCCTTTAAAAAAAAAATTTTTTTTTTGACATGCTGTATGGCGTGTGGGATCTTAGTTTCCTGAGCAGGGATCGAACCCCTGTCCCCAACAGTGGAAGCACAGAGTCTTAAGAACTGGACCGCTAGAGAAGTCTCCTATAGGTTTTCCAAAGAACCTCCAAAGGCCACCCCTGGGTTATGACAGAATCCTGATTTATGAGCTCCTCTAATTGGATGCCAATTCCCACTTCTAATCTTGTCTACCTCCCCTCAAACCTCAAAACACAGAGAGGGGACTTCACTGATGATCCAGTGGCTAAGACTCCGAAATCCCAATGTAGGGGCTGGGGTTCTATTCCTGGTCAGGGAACTAACTTCCACAAGCTGCCAGCTAAGACCCCTTGAAGCCAAATAAATAAAACAAAAACAGCTGAGGGTCTCCCTCCTACTGCCGACCAATCTCAGAAAGCAGCACCCCTTAACTGAGAAAACTGCCTGTCGAGGGTTTAGAGTGGTTAGTACACAGGTAGGACTCCGTGTGAGCTCTCCTTCCTGGTTCCTAGGAAGTCTAGAAATTCCTGGCTTCTGTGTTCCCCCGGGCCTGAGAGGCCTTCCGACATCTATTCCCTCAGATTCCATCACTTTTTCCCTTCCACCCCCAACCTATTCGTCTCTCAGTGCGTATTTTTAGGACACTGTCCTATTTGTCTTGGGATGCCTCTGTGATCCACTGCTGACAAATTCTTGAAAGCAAAGCTCAAGGAAACATCTTGGGAGCCACCTCTCAGCTCCGACGCCTGGCTCAGGGTGGGTGGTCCCAGCCACTTATTCTCATCCAGGCAGCCCTAACTTCCACAAACTATCTCATTTACTCCACAAAGACTGTGCCGAGGTGGGACTGGGCCTTGAGGAGATGAGGAAACTGAGGCTCAGAGAGATAATATTCTCAATCAGTGGCAAAGGTCTGGCTCCACAGCCCTGAATCGCAGTGTTAATTTATCTGTGGTAACAATTAAGTTGGGCAAATACCCAAACAAGTCTCAGCTGACCCTCACAGGGTTTGGGCTCACAGCCTGGTGGAAGGAAGGAAGTGGGGAAGACACAAGGTAACTGCCTGACTTTCATTACGTTCAGATGGAGAGAGGGCTCTTCAAAACTGTTAGGTCCAACCCCTCGATGCACACATGAAGAGACCCAGAGAGGGCAGGGGCTGGCCCAAGGTCACACATGACCAGACTTGGGACTTCCCTGGTGGTCCAGGGGTTAAGATTCTGAGCTTTTGCTGCTGGGGGCACAGGTTCAATCCCTGATCACTGAACTAAGTTTCCCCAAGGCCACACACAGTGCAGCTAGGAAAAAAAAAAAGACCAAACCAGCATGTTTCCCAACACCCCTCACCCAGTTCCCTGATCAGTGAATAAACACACACTGAACTGCAGGAGAGGGCAGGTCAGCCAGGACAAGGAGCAGAGCCCTCCAGCCCCCAGGCACCCACACGCCACGGTACTGGACAGTTTGAGATCTGAGTCCCAGAGCAGAACCAGAGCTGCGGTAAGGGAGATGGAGAAAGTGCAGCTGACCAGCTGATCACTGATCTTCACAGGGTGGAAGCTTTCCATAGGCCTCCCCAGATCACGATCACATCTGGTGCCCCTGAAAAGTTCAAAAGAGGAAGCCTGGGCTCAGAGGTTAAACAGATGAAGAGCTCACAGAGAAACATCCAGGCAGCAGAGGGGAGACAAGGGACCTGAAACCTAGAGCCGGCTGGGCCAGCCCTCCCAGTCTGGACCGAAGCTCTGACCCTCATTTGGGTGGGAAGACAGAAGCCCCTCCCGGGCAGCTTAACACCTTGGCTCTGACGGCAGCGACTCAGGCTGCAGCGTCCGCATCAAAATCACAGATTCCCCTTGGAAGTGCGTTCACGCGCCTGTATGTCTCTGTTCATTTAAAGAGAGAAATGGAAAGGGAACGATTTGGAAGCACATTCTAGAATGTCAACATGAGAAGAATCAGCCGAGATCTTTTGTCGAACCCGTATTTTGTGGGTTAGAAAAGAGAGACTTGGGGAAGGGAAGAGACTGGTGTAAGGTCGCGAAGCAGGAGTGTGGCAGGTGCAGAGCCGAGCCCAGGCCTCCGCGACCCTGGCTCAGCTGTGCCGCCACGACTGGGGCGAGGAGGCAGCGAGGCAGTGGCAGGGCTGCCAGCGGGCTCGCACGTTTCCGCCCCCCTCCCCTAGAACTGGCACCACGCCCCACCATAAAAGCACACACACCACTCACTTCACAGGCAGGGCTCAGTATGTTTTTGGCTTCGATAAAGCCCAGGCCAGGGCAGGGGCTGTGACAAGAGATGGAAGCTGGGAAGGCGTGAGGAGGAGAGGAGGATGGGCAGTGGAGGTGCACGGGATCAATGGCTACGGCTCTTCGGCCGCTCAAACGTGAGCAGGGGTGACCATGCCAGGCCCTCAGTGGCTCACAAGAGTGGGCGTTTCCCCTAAACCCCAGCTGAAGACAAGCGCCCACCCTGACCCCTTCCCCCACCCTGTCCCTTCTTTAGTCTCTGAAGCTGGAGCAGCAGGCTGGGTTGTGGCAGGTGGTGCTGCTGACCATCTCTCAGCAGAGGTGCCCGCGAGTACCAGTGGCCTCAGTCCTCGCCTCCACAGATGGCCAGCAAGGCCTTCAGGAAGTGCCCGGAGGTGTCACCCTGGCAGGGTCAGAGGGAGAGCAGAGTGAGTGGAACAATACTGATCTCGAGGCCCCCTCCTCCCGGCTGCTTACAGCCTGGATGTCACCCCCGACACATGAAGGGCCCCATGTCCCTTCTGTGGCATCCCGTTGTCCTCAGGGAAGATGTCCAAGCTCTCAGCCCAGCCTCAAGGCCTTGTGTGGTCTGACCCTCATGAAGCTCTGTGGCTTCACCTCCCTCCTTTCCTTCTGGAAGCATCTTGAGCATCTTACTACCTAAACATCTACCATTCCTCCATCCAGCATGCCCTCTGCACTGCCCCCAAATCCTGTCCGCCACCAGGTGCCTCCTCTGCTGTGATCACAGCCCTCTATTCTGGCCTCTTCCCTTGTACTCTGCTAACACATTCCCCCCAAGATCATTAATACATGTGTTATGGGATTCCTTATTTGAACAAACATTATTGAGCACTTGCTGGGTACCAGCCCTTGCAGAAATTTATGTGAACATCGTTAGGTTTATGTTGTATGTCTGGCATGCTAGGGAAATGGAAATGGAGGTAGCCTTATTTAGGCTTCAGAAGCAGGTCTCTGACTGACTCTGACCTTGCCTAGACTACGTGTCTGCCTACAAGCACACAAGCAGCACTTTGGGTAAGAAAGGGGGTGGTTCTTGGAGGTTCTTGAGCCCCTGGAGGCCTGGCCAGCCCCCTATATCGAAGAAGTCTTATGATTCACAAGGTCAAACAAAAAGCATTGTAAAAGTTGTAGGAAAACCAGAGCTGCATGTTTGTGTACAACTGATAATAATACCAGTCTATAATCGGGAGCACCCAGAGCTCACCTGTGGGGTGGATGCACCACCAGAGACCTTTTTCCCATTGAGACTCCAGATAGCTTTTACTTGGAACTTCCCAGAGCTAATTAAAGTCAGAATGTGGATTTTGGCTCAGTTTGGTGATGTATATGTATTATTACCTTCCTCTATTGTTTCTATTTCTTTTCTTTTAATTTAATGACTGTACATGAAATTAAGTCAAATAATCCTCTATTAAATATTACTGTTTATTGTGTGTGTAATGAGTGTTCTCTTTTGTTAATGAATCCTTCAAACCTAAAATGAAAGTAAAACTTTCAGCCAAACAGGCCATTATGGAAAAAGTATGGAGATTCCTCAAAAAATAAAAAATAGAATCACCATGTGTTTCAGCAATTTCACTCCTGGATGTTTATCCAAAGAAAACAAACATTACTTAGAAAAGATATACGCACTCCTATGTTCACAGCAGCATTGTATACAGCAGCTAAGATGCGGAAGCAGCCCAAGTGCCCATCAACTGATGAACAGACGAAGAAGATGTGGGCATACATGCAACGGAATGTTACTCAGCCGTAAAGATGACATCTTGCCGTTTGTAAGAACACAGGTGGCCCTAGAGACTATTGTGCTGAGTGAAATAAGTCAGAAAAATACTGTATAGTTTCATTTATACTCAGAATCTAACAAAATAAACGAACAAATGTAACAAAAAAGAAACGGCTATAGATACAGAGAGCAAATATCAATTCCCAGAGGAAAGGGGATAGAAGGAGGAAAGAAAAAGGTGAGGGAGATTGGAGGTACAAACTTCCAGTTATAAGTGCTAGGGATGCAACATACAATTTGAAACATATAATTAACACTGCTGTAATATACAATATATAAAAATTGTATAATAGTATACAAAAGTTGAGAGAAATCCTAAAAGTTCTCATTACACACACAAAACATTTTTCTACTTCTTTAATTTTGTTTCTGTATAACATGATGGATGTTCATTAAAGTTATTGGGATAAGCATTTCATGATTTTTATAAGTCAAATCATTATGCTGTACTCTTAAACTTATATAGTGTTATATGTCAATTACATCGCAATAAAACTGGAAGAAAAAATAATAAAGATGTTCTACCAATTCACATCTCCACCAAATCTGTATGAAACTGCCTGTGAGCTTCACCATGGTCTTGTCAACCAAGTCTAGCATCAAGCTTTAAGATCTTGGTCAATCTCAGCGTCAAAGAAATGGGCTTCATAAACGAAGAAAGTAGACATATTATACCTGATTCCATTTACATGAGATAATCAGAAAAGGCACATTTTTAGAGACAGAAGGTCACTTGGAAGTTGTCTAGAGCCGGCAGTGGAGACAGGTACAAGGGACGACGGTGGGGTGATGCAAACACTGGGCTGTGCAGAAGACTGTACAACTTGTCCCATTTACTACAATTACTGACCAATGCCCTTAAAACAGGTGAATTTTGTGGTCTGTAAATTATGATTCAATAAAACTGCTTTTAAAAAGCAAGAAAAGGGGCTCTTGTTTTATTTGGAAATCCTAAATTATAAGCCTGTGATCCACCTGGAATTTATCTTGGTATGAACAGTAAGGCAGATCTCCTCTCATTTAGCAACGTCTTGGTTGTTCTAAGAGGTGACACTGGGAATAAAAAGAACTTCTATGGTGGAGTATCTGACACTCCTCCCTACCCCCTGACCTCTCATCCTGCTTGCCCCTCACCTCAATGGTTTGGTGGAGAGACTTGTCGTATTTCTCGATGAACTCCCGCCGGATGTTGAGCAGGTCAATCTCACTCCGGGAGATCAGATCCTGGTAAGGGTCTTCTCATCCGTGCCAGCACCCTGGTGGAGTCAGGTGACAAGGAGAGACAGGGCAGGAGGAGGAAGGGGCTAGGTCAGGGCTCGTGGGTGTCCATCTGCTCTGCTCCCTTTCCCCTGCAACCTGGGGTGGGACATCCTGCCTCTGTCTTCCATAAACAGTCCTGACTCCAACTCCCCTGTGCCTAGGACTGGCCAGACAGAGGCAACAATTGCCTATATAAGCTGAATAGCATGCTCCCCGAATTCATGTCCACCTGGAGCTTTACAAGGTAACCTACTTTGGAAATAGGGTCTTTGCACATGAAATTAGTAGAGGACATACTGCACTGGGGTGAGCCCAAGATCCAGTGACTGGTGTCCTTACATGAAGGACACGTGGACATACACACAGATAAAGGCAGAGACTGGAGGGACTCAGCCACAAGCCAGGAAACACGAGGGTTCCAGGCAACCATCGGAAGCTGGGGGAGAGGCATGGGAGAGCTTCTCCCTTAGGGCCTCCAGGAGGAACTCATCCTGCCAGCACCTTCATTTTGGGCTCCTAGCCTCCAGAATCATGAAAGAATACACTATTGTCACTCAAATTGTGACAGCAGACCTGGGAAATTAATACAGGATCTAAGGAGCAGACACAGAACACGGAATATATGGGCAGCCAAGGCCCACCTCTGCCCCCAGGGAGCTCAGAACACCAGCTGAGGAGTCAGGGGTGCACATGGCCAGGGCTCAAGAGATGGTTGTCATGTTTGGGGACAGCAGGCTAAGAGGGGTCTCAGGCTCACTCCCACTAAACAGAATGTCCAGGCTCTGTCAGCAGCTGGGACTCCACTGTTGGGCTGGGAGGCTGGCCAGAGTGGCCCGGGTTTTCAGGAAGCCAGAGCTAGTCCCAGAGTTGAGCACTCGCTTCCTTTTGTGATCATTTGTCACAGAAGACATTGTTTCACTTGCTAGAATGAGAGTGCCAAGGGGCAGAGACTGTCCTTTTCAAGTTCCCAGAATAAGCTTGTAACCTTGGCATCTGGGACCAGACCATTCTCTGCTGAGGGGGCTGCGTGTGCATTGGAGCATGTGTAGCAGTATTCCTGCTCTCCACCCACCAGATGCAAAAAGCAGCACTCCCCAAGCTGTGACAGCCAAATGCACCTGAACATAGTCCAGCGTTCTCCAGGGGGCAACGTAACCCTTGGTTGAGAACTACCCTCCTAGAACCAGACCTGGGACAAAGGCTGAGAAACATCCACCAGGTGGAAGCAACCCCAATTCCTGAGCCGGCGGGCGGTGCCCACCTGTGCACCAAAGTGGAGGTGCTCAAAGGGAAAGGAACATACAAGTAAGTTTTCTTACCTTCATGGATTTATAAAGTTTGTCAGCAAAGAAAAGCGGCTTGTTCTTGACACTTTGAACTGGTAGGAAGAGGAAAGAGATGCAGGGCACTTGGTCAGAGGAGGTGTGGCCAGACCATGGGCTGCTGACGGTGCTACTGAGGTAGTATATCCTCTCCCTGCAACCCGTGCCCAAGGTTGTGGCCAAACCAGGGTCACCCCCAGGCCTGACACCTTCCCTCCCCCTTCCGACACCTCCTCCTCTGTCTCATCCATGGACCTGGCTCTCACTCAGTTGCATCTTGTTTCCTGCTGAGGCGCTTGTAGCTAACCAAGGCTAGCAGAGGACTCAAAGAGAAGAAACCACTCGCGAAGCCGCGGACCAGGGCCTCAGACTTATAAGTGCAACAGAATCAAAGACGAACTTGAGTAAAACTCAGGTTTTAGGCTCCACCCTAGAGATTCAGATTCAAGAAATATTTCAAGCAGAGGTTCTCAACGTTTAGTTCCTGGAAGTTGTCTGCATCATCTGGGAACCTGGCAGAAATGTACATTCTCTTGTCCCATCCCCGGGATGTGCTGAATCTGTACCTTGGAAGGGGGTTGAGCAGCTCACCCCACTTTACCTGGGGTGTTCCTGGTGTTAGCACAAACCTGGCTGGCTGCACATCTCACTGTGGTACAGCCTAATGTTTGAGAACTCCTGATGAGAGAAACACTACACCAAAGAAAGACTGTCAGTGTCATTTAGGGCCCTGCCACTCCCTGGGGCTGAGTGTTGCCCCAGAGTCTGCACATGTTTGCATCAACCTACCTAGCGCCACCCCAAATACTGCTTGCCTTATGTAACAGCCTCCCAACCTCCAAGGCCGGCGATGGGGGGCGGGTCTCTAGCCTTCAGCAGCTGCTGGATTCCAAGGCCCCAGAGCTCACAGGGATTAGAAGGGGTGTCTCAGGCAGCTTAAGGAGGAGGATTCAGATGCCAGAGCCAAAACGCTAGAATGACTCTGGATGCAACAGCATCTCTATGAGGAGGGCAGGGGCCGAGAGGCTGGAGCCGTGCATCCCAAGGGCACACTCATGCAGGAGACAGGCATATACGCGTATATAAGCATATAATATACATGCAGGAGACAGGCCCCTGCAGCAGGTTCGGGACCCTGCAGCAAAGATCACATTATATACTGACCTTCCTGGGTCCTTATGTAGTTCCCTACCACCTCCTAAACAAAACCCAAGCTCCTCGACCTGAAAATCAAAGCTCCTGTCTCCCTTTGTTCTCTCATCTCCTCTGTTTCCCCAAGGTAAGGAGAAGTTTCCTGTCTGTCCTCCACTACTTTATCTCCCCAAATCCACATCCCCAGTCCTGTCACCTCCTCCAAGGAGACTGCCCTGACTGCAAGCTTGGGGTTCAGTGTGGTTAAGGAGGAGACTAGGCAGAAACTTCCATCCTCTATAACCAACCCAGAAAGCCTTCCCCGGAACCTGAAGCCTGCCCACCTGCCTCTGAGGACCCCGAGGCCTCCCATGGGATGGAGTGAAGTGGAACAGCTATGCACAGACATGCACATACATGTGTTCTAGGTGGGAAAAGAGGAAAGCGGGAGCAACATGCGGAGAGCAAGGCTAGATGAGTCTCCACAGATCCATTACTCTGGGATTAATACGAGTCTGGGCTTTGGGCTCAGACAGCCTCTGGTTCCAGTCCCACTTCCACTAATGCTACGTACCTTGCTGAACCTCAGCATCCCACTTTGTCAAATAAGCAGATAAAAGCACTTTGTGAGGATTCAAACAAAGCTATGTGCAACTAACTTCACATAGGGTCTGACAGGAAATAACAACAGAAGCTAATATTTATCCAGTGCCTTTTATGCATCAGGAGGCTGTTTTTTTAAGTGTCATATAATTAACTCCTTTAAATCTGGTACGATTATCACACCCACTTTACAGAAGAGGACAACTGAGGCACAGGGTGTTCATGACCTGCTAAAGGATATAACTGCACAGCTAATATATGGCACAGATGGGACTCTACCTGGATTTACTATGCTATTCTGTCTCCTAAATGTTGCTCCCAGCTGGTAAAGATCCACTATAAATTAAATAATAACATCACGACGATAACACCTCTGCTTCCTATGTTCCAAAATAACTTTTCCTTGCATTTGAAGTCCCTAAAATCAATAGGCATCCTGTAATTGATGGCAATTATGTGAAAACCTTCCACTGATACCTCAAGGTAAGATTAAAAAAAAAAGTGCATCAATACAGTGCATTGTATTGTGGTCATAAAATAAGATACTGCTAATCACTAATGCTAATAAAAACAAATCCGACCTTTGCTCATATCTACTCAGTCATTTGTACACATGGAGAATTGAGATCCAAAAGGAGAAAGACCTTTCAAAGGCAAGAGCTAATATTATGCAGTAAGAGAGTAACCAAAGAGATCCAGGTGCTGGGAGGAGGAAAAGGTGTGTGCGTGTCTACACACCTTAGACCTGGAAGACACTGCACCCCTACCCAGCCCAGCCATCACCCTCCCAGCCATGTCCCCAGAGAGAGCTCTTTCCTCACCCTACCCTGCTGCCTAGATGGAGAAGGCAATGGCAACTCACTCCAGTACTTTTGCCTGGCAAATCCCATGGAAGAGCCTGGTAGGCTGAAGTCCATGGGGTCGCTAGGAATTGGATACGACTGAGAGACTTCACTTTCACTTTTCACTTTTATGCACTGGAGAAGGAAATGGCAACCCACTCCAATATTCTTGCCTGGAGAATCCCAGGGATAGGGAAGCCTGGTGGGCTGCCATCTACAGGGTTGCACAGAGTCGGACACAACTGAAGCGAGTTAGCAGCCACCTAGAACAAGTCCTCATGTTACCCTGCCAATCACGTATCAACATACCCCAAGAAGTGGCAGTGCTTATTTTCCAGAACTAACAGTTTAAGAAGTTGCAAAGGCATATTCATCCAGGGACTCTGGACATGCTTCCTGGCCCTCCCTAGCCCTTGCCCTTGGCCCCCGCCAGTTACCGATGGCCACAAACGCGTCTTGGACATCCCCAGACATCTCCTTCTTGATGATGTGCTCCACGTCATAGTTGGTCATCTTCACGAACTCCTGGAAGACTGGCCCCAAGAGAAGCCCCCAAGATGGGAGGTGAGCTCTGATGTGGGGTCTGGGGGGACATGATCCTTTCCCCGACCATCTAGCAGCAGCAGGTGTGGCTGCAGCCCAGACCTAAATCTACCGGGCAGGGCTGTTGTGGAAGGGACATTCTGACCTCAAGGCTGCCTGGAGCTCTGAGCCAAGCCTGTATCAAGTCAGACACTGCCCCAGAGCTTCAGGCAAGCTTCAGGAACTCAGTAGAAGGAGCATGCACGCTATTCACAGCTGTCTCCCAAGCTCACCGAAGGACCTTGGGTGAACCCCTCCCCCTTTCTGGGCCCCCCTTTCCTCCCGAGTCAAGTTGGGATAGAGATTAATGTAAGAAATCACAATGATAACACTAAGGAAGTTATCAGGTACCAAGCGCTTTGGTGCATTAATAATTATTTTTTGCATCCTCACAACAGTCATGTGAGGTAGAATTAAAATCCTATATTTATAGGTAAGGCAACAAAGGCACAGATATTCAGTAACTTGCCCAGGGTCACATGACTGATAAGTGGGAGATTCGAATCAAGCCAGTCCAGCTCCCAAGTCCATTCTTTTAGTCACCGTGCTAAAGCCCTTTAAGTATTTTACTGCAAATACCAGGCACGTGCATGTTAAAATGTCACTGTCTCAGTAGTAAGGGCCCCTCACCATCGCCTAATGTGAGGGTCGCCGCATACAGTGGTGCATGTGGCAGCCTGTGTGTCTCTAAGACATGCATGTGATCTTTGCGTCATCACCACCCTCACTGCCTTGCTCCTGGCAGATGTCACCAAAGAACCGTGACACAGAACCTTCAAATCCTTCTCAACACAGCATTCTAGGCAGCCACTACCTACCAACCCCTAGAGTTGGCCTTGGAGGCTAAAGCCACCTGCCATCCTTTATCTCAGGCATCACACATGTTTCCCTAAGGAGGTGAGGAGAGTTGGCCTGGGGCTCAATGATGCTGTTAGCAACACAGCCAGGACCAGACCCTGGGGTCCCTGAGTCCCCGTCAGGACCAGACCCTGGGATTCCAAACTCCCTTGCTGGGGTAAGGAGCTGGTGGGTGGGCAGCTGGTTCCTCTTGTCAAGGTTGGGGATCTTCCCACTGCCTTGGGAAGGGAGGGAGTTGGGTCTCACCTCTCCGGAGGTGCGGATAGCTCCGCGTGCAGAGGATCATCATGAATCGTGTCTCCAGGGAAGATTTGTCTCCACTGGATGTGTCTGCTATTTCCTGCAGAGTCCAGGTTGGGGCAGGAATGGGGAAGGGAGACACAAGAAAGCCTTGGTTGTTTTTCACTTTCATGTCTGCCTGGGTCGAGGGCAGTGAGAAGCTGGGCTAACCCAGGCACCCAAGGAGGCCCTTCCTTGGTCTCCACATCCCCTGTCCAGCTCCCAGGGACCATATGGACTCACCCAGAGGAGCTGAGCACAAAGCACTCCCAGCTTAGCCTTGGGGACACAGGACTGGGCCCGGGGCAAGGGCAAGCGGGGCCTGGGCATGGAGACTCAGATTCTTCCTCCATCTTTAAACCCCTCTGAAAGCCTCTCTGGGGAAGTGTCTGTGCATGTGTGCAAGGAAAAATGGCCTAGCCAGTGTTTCCCCAAGCGTGGTAAACAGGCAAACGTGTTTAACTCCACAAATTTATTTCCACAGTGATCTTCTGGACAGTTCTATTTACATCAATATGAAATTTCCTTTAAAGTAACTCAATTGGGGGACTTCCCTGGTGGTTCAGCAATCAAGACTCTGTGCTCCCACTGCAGAGGGCAAGGGTTTGATCCCTGGCCAGGGAACTAGGATCCCATAGGCCACATGGTGCATCCAGAAAGTAAAAAAGAAAACAACGCATTTGGGGTTAAAATTTAAAGCACTATTCGCAGTTGGTGGTATATAGCACCATTCTGCAAGTGGCTGAGTGGTGAAGTTTGGGAAACACTTGCCCAGCCCATTTTTCATGCAGTGGGGTTCTCTGGAGGTCCTGAAGGGGAGAGAGAGAGAACCTGGGGGGCAGGCCCCCAAATCATGCCTGACTCTGCCCACTCAGCCCCACCCAGAGGCACAGCCAGACTCAGACCATGAAAATCCAGGTAAAGAACAGGGCACTCACCAAGATCTCAGCAGCCACCTGAGAGCAGGGAGGAGAGAGGGGAAGGCGAGAGTCAGAGGAGGCCCAGAGATGGGGCCCTGGGTGCAGGTGAGGTAGCCTGGATCGGCATGAGGGGGCAGCGCCTGCCACCAGCAAGTTCAATGTAAGAAGTGCCCTGTTCCCTACACCCTTTACCACATTGGAGCTGAAGGGTCCTCCAGAGACCTGGCACACACCCTCTCATGTTACAGAGAGGACACAGGAAAGCTGAGGCCTGGGGGGTGGGGACATGCAGCTGACCAGGTGGGAAAATGCCAGCTGCCCCGGTCATCTCGCAACGGTGAACTTCCATCATTGCATCATGCTGAGCACAAAGTTCTGAGGTCAGGACACTATTTTGTTAGGCAAATGGCTGTGACTCGCAGGGCCTGGGAACGAAATACAGTCAGCCCTGTGTACCCCCTGGATGGAATTTTGTTTTTGCCTGTTTACCGAAAACTCTGCTGACTGCTTTATTCTGTTGGGCAGACTGGAATCATCCTCTTCATAAACTTCTCAATAGCCTTCTCTTTAGAAACCATTTTGTTACATAAATTTGTAATGTCTATCAAAACTCAAAATGCACATGCCTTTGATCAAGCAACTATGCCGCTAGGAATTTCTCTTTCAAACAAACTAGCCAACTATATCTTTGGAGATATACTACAAGGGTGCTCACTGGTAACAGAGAAAAACTGGAAACCATTACCAGATTGCTTGTTGATGGAGCTATGGTTCATTTAGCGATGGAAATCCACTCAGCTAGTAAAAAGAATGGGACTGGTCTACAGGACTGCTAAGGAGAGAGCTTTCATTTAAATTAAGCAAGAAAGTAAAGTACATTATGTTCATATAAGTGCTTCTTTTACCTCAATAAGAAAAGATAAAGTATGCTCACTCTTGCATATTTACTGGGAAGTTGTGCTAGAGGGATAGTCAAGACACTGTTGACAGTGATTACCTTTAAAGACAAGGACTGGGGGAAGAACTTTGGCACTGTATTTTTCCTGAAATTTCATGTTTATATTTTCTATGCAAATACATTATTTTAATTTTTTAGAAAAAAGTTAAATTGGAGCTATCAGAGCTACTAGGATTACGGGATGTTTCTGGGATTTTTGTTGTTTTGTTTGCTTTTTAAATTTACTTAGCTGCACCATATCTTTGTCGTGGCATGTGGGGTCTAGTTCCTTGTCCAGGATGGGACCCTGGCTCCCTGCATTGGGAGCACGGAGTCTTAGCCACTGGAGCACCAGGGAGTCCCTGCTTCCGGTTTGTATTTACACTTTCCCATATTAAAAACAACTCCGTTGGGACTTCCCTGACAGTCCAGTGGTTAGGACCCCTTGCTTCTACTGGAAGGAGCATGGGTTTGATCCCTAGTTGGGGAACTAGATCCTACATGTGGAGCAGCACAGCCAAAATAAATAAATAAATAAAAGCTCTTAAAGAAAAAGATCTATTAAAAAAAAACACCTGGTTGAACTTTCAAGACATTATGCTAAGTGAAATTAGTTAGAAAAGGACAAATACCATATGATTTCAAATAGTGAGGTACCTAGAATAGTCAATTTCATGGAGATAGAGAGAACAGAGGCTGTGGGGGCTGGAGGAAGAGAGGTGAGTGGTTACTGCTTAATTGAGTATAGGCTTTCAGAGAACCCTCAGATGTATTTGTTTCTTCAAAGCATGTTTAAGATCATAATATTTATAATATGAAAAATGCAGTGAGCTGCTATAATAATTTTCCAGATAGTCAACACAAGAGCTTTTCCTTATTAGCTCAGCTACTTCATGCCAAAATTAATCTGGGCGATGCCTCCAAAAGGTAAAGAGAGTTATCACATGACCCAGCAATGCTACTCCTATATAACCAAGGGAAATGAAAATATTCATGCACATAAAAACTTGTACACAAATGTTTATAGTAGTATTCATAATTGTGAAAAAAGTAGAAACAACCCAAATATCTATTAGCTAATGGAGGTAAAAAATAAATACATATACCCATGAAATGAAATATTATTTGACAATGGAAAGGAATGAAGTATTGATATAAGATATGATATGGATGAAAATATTAAAAAAATTATAATAAAGCAAAAGAAGCTAGCCACAAAAGTCACATACTGTAGGATTCCACTTATATGAAATGTCCAGAATAGGCAAATCTACATAAACAGACAGTAGATTAGTGGTTGCATAGGGCTGGGGGGTTGGGAGGAAATGAAAAGGAACACAATTTGTACAGGGTTTCTTTTTAAGGTGATGAAATGTTCTAAAATTACCACAGTGATGACTGCCCAAGTCTGTGAAGATACAACCACTTAACTGTATACTTTAAATGGGTCCGTAGTATGGTATGCAAATTATATTTCAATAAAACCATTGCATTAAAAAATAATCCGGAGACTGAACTATCTAAAAATGGCCACAACTCTTTATTTCACTCTGGGGCTATAATAATGAGATCATTTACATGATTTATTGCTCACATGGGAACACTAAGAGTAAAGAGGAAGCTGTTTGCAATACCGTGGGCCAACAGGTAAACACCGGACATATGTTGCCGATAATAACAGACCCAGACCCCAAGAGCTTCGGGTGTTCTCAATGTCCTGAGTGAGAGCATGGGAAGGAAGAGGTGCAAAACCATCAAGCGTCAACGTCATTATTTTTCTGGGGACCCTTGGCTCTGCATGTCAAATGCCTTTCATTTTTGTATACATTTTCCTCTATATTCCCAACACACCTCTAGAAATCTATTCTAAAATCACAAACATGATGAGAGTTGGTTACTACGGAAAGGGCTGGTTAGATAGTCTGGCAGATTGTTAGATGGAATAGTATTTAGCCATTAAATGATGCTGTTGATTTTTAAAAAATGATATATGGGATTTCCCTGACAGTCCAGTGGCTATTCTACTGCACAGGGCACAGGTTTGATCCCTGGTTGAGGAACTAAGATCCCACATGCCATGTGGTGCAGCCAAAAAATAAAATTAAAAAAAAATGTAACCATATTCAGAAAACATTCATTTTTAACTGTTATAAACCAGGAATCTATTTCTATAAATACATAAAGACAACTAGAATGATATACTCCATTAACAATAGTTATTACTAGTAGCAGGTTATATTAGAGAAGGCAATGGCACCCCACTCCAGTACTCTTGCCTGGAAAATCCCATGGATAGAGGAGCCTGGTGGGCTGCAGTCCATGGGGTTGCTAAGAGTTGGACACGACAGAGCGACTTCACTTTCACGCAATGGAGAAGGAAATGGCGACCCACTCCAGTATTCTTGCCTGGACAATCTCAGGGATGGGGGAGCCTGGCGGGCTGCCATCTATGGGGTCGCACAGAGTCGGACTCGACTGAAGCAACTTAGCAGCAGCAACAGCAGCAGGTTATATGGGGCTTTGTTTTTGGTATTTTCTAAATTTTCTACAAAAGAATATGTATTACTTGAGAAACCAGTGTTTGTAGCTGTCAGACAGAGTCCACACCAAGATCAGGGTCTAGCATCTGTGAATCTGCAGAAGCAGCTGAGCTGGACAGGGCCTGGCTCTGGCTCCCTCAGTTGACTCCACCCAGGTTCTCTCTCCTGGCTTTTCTCCTGAAAAATGGCTGCCAGCAAGGCCCACTATTGCCCCCTGCTGGCAGCAACTAGAAGCACAGCTTCCCAGGGGGACCCAAACACCAGCGGAATCCCTTGGAGGATGAATTTTGGGATAGAGGATGGATTTGGGGTGAGTCTTAAGGAGGAAGGGCTTCTCTCATGGCTCAGGTGGTAAAGAATTTGGTTGCAATGCAGAAGACCTGGGTGGACCTCGATGAACTCCCTTTTGAGGGCTCCCAGGACATTCCCTTTGACCTGCATCCCATTTCAAAAATAATGACCCGAGACCTTTAGCACTCAGGCCCCCTTCCCAGGAAGCTCCAAGACCTGCTTAATCAGTGGCCACTGATTTGCTGTGTGAGTATCAGGGGTCATTCACCCTCTTTGGGTCTCCACCTTCCAGTTATATTATGAGGAGTCTGACTCTGAGACACTCCTTAAGTCCCTTCCAGATCTGAGGATCTAAGGCTCAAGTCCTATTCTTCACACAGGAAATGTCAGTAGATTTAGTGCCACCCTCCCAAGTCTCTCTCTGAAAGTTCTGGAAACTGTCACAGTCTCACTTCTAAGGGTGGAGAGTTGCAAGGGGCCGAAAGTCTCAGCGTCAACCAGTCACACCAGCCCTGCCCTGCCAGGCACCTTCCTCACTCCCAGACAGCCAGGGCTGGCATGGACAAAAGTCAGCTGGAGTCACTGGGCAGGGGTAAGGGGGTGGTGGGATGGGGGTCTCACCTGGGCATCTTCCCGGGCCCGTTCCCGATCTTCTCCTCCCTCCTCACGGTTCCCCTGCAGCACGACGAGAAAGAGAGGTCAGACTCCAAACATCTACCCTCTCCATCCCTCAGCAGTCAGAGGGCAGCACTCAGCCACTCGCCTCTCTGAAGGTTCCCGCATCTGTAACATGGGGACAGTGATCCTGCCTTCCCAGGGTGGCAGTCTTGAACATGAACATGAACATGAACACTGGGAAGGCACTTAGCCCAAGGCCTGACTCGCACACAGTGAGCTTGCCATAACTGTGCCTCAAGTTGTGGTACCCGGGTTGCGAGAATTCAAGAGATGGTAACAGCAGTTCTTTTTCCTCCCTGTATGTATTCACTTTAAATTAATTTTTATTGGAGTATAGTTGCTTAGTTTCTACTGTATAGCAAAGTGAATCAGCTCCACGTATACATGTATCCCTTCTCTTTTAGATTTCCTTCCCATTTAGGTCACCACCGAACACCAAGTAGAGTTCCTTGAGCTATACAGTAGGTCCTTGGTAACAGAAGCTCTTGGATAATGACACAGGGAAAGGTGACCCACAATGACTCTGAACTGTCAGCTGGGCCCCAACAAGCCAGGCTAAGGGCAATCAGGGAGGGCTGCCTGGAGA
Organism: Madoqua kirkii; assembly: GCA_006408675.1. Lineage (NCBI taxonomy): Eukaryota > Metazoa > Chordata > Mammalia > Artiodactyla > Bovidae > Madoqua > Madoqua kirkii. The sequence continues at coordinate 99,079 of SJYC01086110.1, read as the reverse complement.
AGGGGGCACTAAGTCAGCTTTGAAAAGTGAACAATGGAGAAGGCGTTGCCCAAGTAGCAACTGCCTCAGTGGTAAGAATCTTAGGAGGCAGCAGGGGAAGACATCCTCTTTTCATCAGGAGTGAACCCCTTGCCTCTCGTTGTAGCAACCCTTACCCCACCTAGGGCCCCAGAGGGCCAAGCAGGTCTGGAGCCATGAATTCACCCACCGTGGCCAGAGAGATGAGGATCCTCTTGAAGAAGCCGGATGTGTCTGAGCTCAGATCATCCTCCAGGGACTTGTGATAGTCTGAGATAGGAAAAGGAGGTGTGAGTGGCTGCTGGCAAGAGTAGGGGAGGGGTCCAAGAAGCACAGATTTAAGCCAGAGCAGTGCTGGCAAGGGGGTGGGGATGAAGGCGTTTGTCGTGGGCTCCTAGGGGCCACCAGCCACCCTGCTATTGACTTGCCGTGGGTCCATCACCTCACTCTGCCCCTGTCCCTACTAAGCGCTCGGTGCATCTCCCCTCCCCCAGACAACAGCCTCCCTGTCTTTACTCTCTCCTTCCTCCCCACTGCATGGCAGCAGCTGAACCCAAAAGCACAGCTCTGATCACTGCCCTGCTCAAAGGTTCTACCATTTTAAAGCTGTTAAGAAGACAAAATCCTTAAACATTTTTGACTGATGCTCAAGGTTCTTCAGAATAACACAGAAGCACTTATTAAAAAGTTATGAAGAATTGCAAGATGGTGATAGTAAAACATGCAAACAGGCACAGGGCCTTCTGAACATGGGCCCGGTGTGAGTGCACAGGCCACATGACCGTGAAGCCGCCCTCCCCTCTCCAGGGGCCTGGGTGCTCTCTCCCCTACTCCCAGTCAAAACTCTCCTCTACCTCCAGGCCTTTGTCCTCCTGGGACTCTCTGAGGCACCTTCCCCCAGGCACAGGGCTCCTCGAACCCTAGGGGCTTATCACAGCCTTGTGGCCTGAGGTGGGGAGGCGGGGCTGGGCCAGAGGGTGAGGTCAGGGGCCTGGGGGGCCTGGCTCTTCCCCAGGGCCTCCCCACAGCACTGAGCCACAGGTCTCCCGCACTCACCCTCCTTGTAGGCCTCATTGATGGCCTGGATTTCAGCGTTGTTCCGAGTGGCCAGGATCTCGATGAGAGCCTTTTCATCTGTGCCAGCTCCCTAGAAGGTCAAGGCAAACAGGATCTGAAGCACAGCCCTGACCCCTGTGGAGAGGCCCAAGGGGCCCAGATCAGAGACTTCTAGTCCAGAACACTGTGCAGGTCAACACTCAGATCAAGCCTCCCTCATGTTCTCTTTATCCCCTGACCAGACCTTGGCACAATCAAAGGACTATACCAGCTGTAAAGATTTCCAGAATCTCCCATGAGAATTGCTTTGGACCAAAAATTTAAAAAAGCAAAGAATATAGCGTATATGGGTGTGTGTGTATAAAAACGCTTATATGCACTTATCTCAATATAAATATTTATGTATAAATACATAAGAAGGATGGAGAACAGGCACCACAGTGTAACAGTGGCCGTGGTCTTGGGTGGGTAAGGGAATCACAGACGATTTCAATATTCTTTTTTTGCTCTGCTCTATTTTCTCAAGTTTTCATGGTAAACACATATTTGTCAGAAGAAAAAAAGATGTTCTGTGCTCTAAGGAAAACAACAGGCACTATTTGCTTACATCTGGACTGGATAGGTGGGTGACACATGGACTGAGGCAGCTGGGGAGCCCCTTGTGCTGAGGTCCTCACTCTGGGGGAGAGGAGGAAGCAGACAAGACAGGCTGACTGACTGATGAGCTCAAGTATCTGCTAAACACCCGTTATGTGCCAGTCACTGTGTAAGCTGCTGGGGCAATGACTAGAAAAAAGGTAAGACAAGTCTCCGTCTTGGGAGGTTACTGCCCAGGGGTCAAGCGTCTCTGAGTCCTCTGACCTGAAGGGTATCTTCATCAGTCTATTAAAAGTGGGTATGGGGACTTCCCTGGATGTTGAATTAAGACTCCACACTTCCAAGACAAAGGGCGTGGGTTCGATCCCTGGTTGGGAAACTAAGATCCTACGTGCTCTTGCGGTGTGGCCAAAAAGTTAAGAAATAATGAAAATAAAAGCTGATGTGTGGTGAGGACAGCCTGATCCTCAGAGTGTCCTAAGATCCACAGTGTAGCCCTATCCTTCTCATTTTGTGTTTTTAAGTCATCCACTTTTCTGTCCAGGAATTTTCAAGACAATAATCGTAATTGGCTTTGCCCAGGGAAAAGTCTGTTCTTCTCTTAATCTTCAAGGAGCCTAAAACTCTAGTGGATTGATTCACGCGGTTGTCAAATCAGGCTCTTGAGACAGACAGACTTGATCTGAATTCCAGCTCTCTACTTTCTAGTGCTTTGACTCTGTGACCAAGTAACTTAAGCTCTGAGCCTTAGCGTCCTTATCTATAAAATGGGGACAAAAGCAAAGCCTTACCTTGTAGGGTGACAAGACAAGGAAGACACTGAGCCCAGGACAGGGGTGGGAGGGGCTCTACCAAGGAGTTACACCCAACCCACCTGGGCTCAGGAGGAGTGCCTATGTTCCTCCAGCACCCACAGAGACTGGACCCCGTCCCTTTGGTGCCCACACTTTACCTCCATGGCTTTCTTCAACTGCTTGGCATCATAATGGGCCGGTGGCATCATGAGCCCCAGAATGAGCCTTGCCAGGTCTCCGGAGAGCTCAGACTTCAGGTCAGCCATCAAGTCCTGCAGAGGGCAGAGCCAAGGTCATGTCAACATCAGCAGTGGCCCACATGTAGCTCGGGACAGGTAGGAGACACGGAAGGAGGGGGGGCTCCACGGGATATAGGAATCGTGGGCACCTGTGTCTGCCTTGGCTGATGTTGGGTTCAAAACCACCACCACCAGCACCACCACAAAGAGGGTGGAGAAAACGCCATGCAAGCGGGGGACCTGCCCACTCTCCCTGGAGGAAGGAGACAGGGAAGGAAAGGGGGTGGTACCATTTCCATCCTGGGAGAAACTAGTCAGCCAAAGCCAGATGCCACTAACACAGCTCACATCCCTGATCGCAGCCCTAAGGGGAGCCAGTCAAACATACTGCTGATCACAGGGAACGTGGGGCGCAGTGCAAAGGAGTGGCGTGCATCCATGCCAAGCTCCGTCAGAGGAGGAGCATGAACGCAGGGCCCCGGGTCTAGGCTGAGGCCCTTACCCGGCCAAAGTGAGACTTGAAGGTCTGGCGGATCTGCTGCCGCTGGGCGTTGCTGCGGTGGGCGATGATGTCGATGATGGTGTCCTCATCAGTTCCTGAGACCCGAAAGCCACAGATCAGAGGAAGGCCTCGGCCCCCACCTCCCCAGCGATGGGCCCCAGCTGTGTTTGCTGGGGGAGAGGCCGGCTAGCCAGCTTTATGCCCCTGCAGGAGCCTTGCTTCTGGCCCAGTCACTAACTTCCCCTAGATTCCCTCTGCACTTTTCTGCTGGGTCACTAGTCAAGATAAAAGAGAGCCCTGGGTTAAGGGTCAGGGCCTCTGAGTTCTAGTCCTGGGATACTGAGAACCTAGATGAGTTATGGGACTTGCTCAAAGTCACATGGTGAGTTAGTTAGCAATAAAGCCAGATCAAAAACCCCACCTCAGCACTTCTATACCAGGACCTGGAAGCACCTTGGTCTCTGGGAAGGTTCCTAAGAAAGCCCCTCACTGCCCTTCTCTCTATACTCAAGGGAGCTGGAGGTTCCAGGGGGCTGGAGACTCAAGGCAAATAAAGTCCTCATTACCCTGCAGACTCCAGTCTGAAGCCTCAGCTCTTGCCCCTGCCGGTCCACTGGAGACCCGCTACCCTCCACTGCCCCAGAGGCTAACCTGACCCCTCCAGGGGCCCCTTACCAAGCCCCTTCATGGCCTTCCGCAAGGCTTTGGCGTCTGCATCAGGGTTGAAGTCGCCAACTGGGCGCACGGTTCCTTTCAGCTACGAGAGGCAGAAAGGGAGTCAGCAGGTGTCTGGAGGCCCCCCAGGGGCCAGGCCAGGAGAGGAGCATGCGAGGGAGGGGAAGCTTTCCCCAAGAGCCCCAAACCAAGCAGCTTGGGGGAAAAGGCGGGGGTGAAGGCACAGCAGACAGACTCCTGCCCTAGAGCTGAGAGAGGGAGGAGGAGACAGACCCAGGCTTGGGCGCAGGGCAAGTGCTGTCAAGGGCAGCGGGCCGGGCTCCTGCCCCAAGAGCCGGCTCTGGCCCCGCCCCATTGGAAGCCAGGCTCTCACCACCCAGCCCTGCGCCCAGGGTCCTCTCATTTCCTAGAGCAACGTTCTCCCCGAAAACGTAAGCGAAATGTTCCGAAATACTAGAACAGAGCTGCCCAGATTTCAGTCACCCCCGAATGATCTTCCCGGTGTTTTCTGTGTCTGCGCATGCCCTATGCATTTCTTAACATTTTAACTTAATTCAGCTACTTTTCTGTTTTACTTAAATGCATTCATGTTGAAGTACACTGAATACTCCTAAAGGGCAAGGGTTTCGGTCCATTTCGTTCTTTGATATAACGCAAGCACCTGACAGGGGTAAGCACTCAAAAAATATCTGCTCAATGAGTTAACGAATGAAAACAATTTTATATCACTATTACAAATAGGAAGTTGGTGTCATGTGTCATAATCAGATAACCCACAAAAATGCCATAAAAACAAAAATATATGCTTTCAAATATCACCAAATTTAACAAGATACCATGGCTCGCCGAGAGCTCTGAACCTGAAGCTAGCTCTCTCAGCTCGTCATGAAAAGGGAACATCAGCGACTGCGGCAAGGATGTGGCACCAAACTGAGACTTCCTCCTTGACATTAACAATAATTGATTACTGATTTAAATATTGGTTAAACCAAAGTGGAGTAGCTTTCACATGGCATGAGGGTCAGTGTTATTTAATGCCATGCAGGTCTCTCCCCAACAAAAAGAACACAATTCATTCCTCATAGGACTTAAGATCATCTTCAACGACAGCTCTTGCCTTACAATTTGGGAAACACTGTCCTAGAGCATCAGTGCCCAGGAGCCCTTGGAGGGTACCCGGACGGCCATGTGCAACAGCCTGTTTTTGGAGACAAAGACAGAGAGAGGTGGGGGCCTGCCAAAGGTAGCTAGCAAGTAAGCAATAGAGCCCAAGTTTCCAAACATTTTTGTAGGGGCCAAGTGCTACCTCGGGGCTGGTTTGCCCTGAGGACTTCTGTGAAACTTTTTATTTTTGCCCTGTGTAGACCCTGTGTCTGAGGATGCTCAGGACATCTAAGAATCCTCTAGTACACCCAGGGATGCCCATCTGTTCTCAGCTTCCACGTCTCTAAAACCCAACTATTGGACCCAGGATGGGATAGCCCCTCCAAAGAACCAACCAAGTCTCCATTCAGCAAGATCTCTATGTAGTTAGTGGGCCAGAAGGCTCCCCACGTGTTAGAGGTGAATGCAGGAATCAGATGCCAACACCAGAGTGCCCGCCCACCAATCCATCACTGCAGAGAACAGGAAGCTTCAAGACGTGAGACTCGGTGTCTCTGGTTGGCCGCCAGGGGGCAGCTGGGTGCCAACCAGAGCAGCAGGAAGGCGCGAGCAGAAGAGTGGAAGCTGTGGTTAAGAGGTCAAGCAGGTGGGGAGAGTCTGACCTCTACTCGGGCCACTGCACTAAGCTCCCACATCTGATAGGCCACCTGCGCTGCCTCCGGGAAGAACTGGCCAGCAGCACTGGAATGGAGGGTGTTAGGAGAGGACAGGAGGGAAGGTCATCACGGGCACACGTCACACATACAACACACACTTCAAGCAAACCCATCTGGCTTTACCCTCTCTCCAGCCTGGGCCTCACCCACTCACCAGAGCCGTCCCTTCACCTCTGAGAACCTTCTACCCTGTTTCGACTCCTGACAATGCTAGCTCTGACCAGCAGCCTTCCTGGCCCCCAGTCCCAGGCAGGAGAAGATTTCTCGAATCCCTCATACATCTCATTTGGAGCCATGTCATCTCTACCTCTCCTTCTGCCAAGCACCTTGGTTTACCAGCTGCCAGGTAAATATTTGCTGAACTGAACCAGCTCCTAAGGCACCTACCAGAGGTAAACAGGAGGCTCTCGTATTCCCTGTTTAACTGGATCCTTAGACGTTTCGGAGAAGGGAAATCAGAGTACCTGTAGTTCCCTTCCCAGCAACCCAAATCTGGTCAAGTCATGCTCCAATTTAAGCCTCCTCCAGTGGCTGGTACTCTGCTCTCCTTAGGTGAGATTCATGCACCAGGAAGGAGTCCCAGGCCCTGCCCACCTCATATCTTCCCAGCACGATACAGAAGTGTGACCTCAGCTATATAAATGAGCCAGGTGGCACCTTCTTATCTCCAGGCTCTCTCTCCACCCCAAACACTCTCCCTCCAGGCCGTGTCTTCACCCCATCACCTTTCTCCCTGGATCTCAGCCTCATCATCTCAGGAGCCTCCCCACCCCCACCTGGAGAGTTCACATAGACACGTACGCTTCCCCACCGTGGACACATGCCCAGGTCTGTGTGCTTTTCTAGGCCAGAGGCTTCACCAGTGCTTCCCCTCAAGGCCTGCACGTGGAGAGTGCTTAATGCACAGATGCTGAATAAACGAGCAGCCAGGGCAGGCATCTGTACTTTTCCCATTTAACAGATGATGAACCAGAGAAGCACCTGAGAAGTCAGTAGCAGGGCCTAGACCCTCAAATTCTGATTGCTGATGCACATCCCTAGACTGCTTTCCAAGTTCACATGAACAGATGTCTCCATGTATGGGAGACCACACTCATGTGCGCGTACATGGACGCTCAGACTTTCACTGTGCGGTGTTCTGACCTTCAAGGAATTCCCAAGTTCATCTAATCCATCCATCGTCTCCATCCATCCATCCATCAGGATGAGGCCAAGAGAGTCCTGACCGGCCACACCCGAGGCCACGCCCTCCAGCCTGGGGCCAGGAGGCCACTTACTCATCATCTCCCCCACACAGCTTCAGCAGAGCCTTCTTGTATTCGCCAGAGGTGTCATTCTGGGGAGAAAGACAGAGGGAAAGGTCACCTCTCACCCAGCCCTGGGATCCTCTCGGACAAGAAGGGGCGGTCCAGGTCACCTCTCACCCAGCCCTGGGATCCTCTCGGACAAGAAGGGGCGGTCCAGGTCACCTCTCACCCAGCCCTGGGATCCTCTCGGACAAGAAGGGGCGGTCCACGTCACCTCTCACCCAGCCCTGGGATCCTCTCAGACAAGAAGGGGCAGTCCTGCATAGCCCCACACAGGCGCAGGCTGACCACGTGTTTACAGCAGCCCTCACTCTCACCCTGTCTGCAGGTGACTGAGACCAAACTGTGGTGTGATGGCAAGCACTTACCAACTGGCTCTTTGGAAAAAGAGGAAAAGTCCTGCTCTGTAGCGTTTGCTAATTTCCTCTAAAGGACAATTCCAAGCTACCAGGTATGACTTCACTGCACATGGAATTAAGAATAGATGTTTTGGGGACTTCATTAGTAGTCCAGTGGCTAAGACTCTGCACTTTCAGCGCAGGGGGGCTGGGTTCTATCCCTGGTCAGAGAACTAGATCCCACACGCCTCAACTAAAGATCCCACACACCACAACAAAGACCTGGAGTGCTGCAGCTAAGACCCGGTGCAGCCAAATAAATAAATAGTTTTAAAAATTAGAAGAGATGCTTGCCAAGCCAGTGTGAACTGGCCCCAGCACACCCCTGCCACCAGGTAACCCTAGCCCAGCCCTCCTATGTGAAATAGTCCATAAAATGGACTGAGCAAAAACGCTGGGAAATGCCAAAACCAAACAAATGTACGTTGGATAGACATGGCATATTCTACATCCCTCTTGGGGCCTCATAGTGAACAAACTACAGTGAAGGCTGTGAGAAGTTCTTTGGTAAAGAAGCACACTTATTTTGCTTATTCTAGTTTTTCCCAGACATTTCCCATGAGCTATTTTTGCACAAAATGCCTATATAATTCTTCTTTAGAAACATACTTTAGGGAGCACAGCTTGAACTCAGAAAGCTTTATCCCAGTCACCCAACACAAGGAGAAACCATCCAGCTTTATATCTGTCTCTGGAGCAAGTCTCATGGGCTGGACAGCCCAGAGCCACCACCTGGCCCAGGGCCCGCGAGTCCCCAGTGAAGCCTCCTCCGCGCTCACCTGGGACACTTGCCTCTGACCTGCGGCCTCACGCTGCCTCCAGGAGGCTGACCTCTCACCGCCCTAGTGATGGAGCCTTCAGCCCAGGTTCAGCTTTGCCCCCAGCATGACCCAGCCCTGCCTTCCCTAAAGAGGCGCCTCATGTCTCAGAAGCGCCTTGCTTGCAAGCTGACACCTGCTTCTCTGGAGCTGCCGAAACTCCCTGAAGGTGGCACAGGCAGGGTTCCTCAATTCCCTAGAGACTCCAGCTTTCTAGGAGGACCTTTCCTCCTGGGAGAGCACCTCAGCCCTCCCTGGAGCTCCGTGAGCACCTCACCTTGATCATACTGTACAGGGACTTCTCATACTTGGTCCGGAATATCTCCCGGATGTCGAGCATGTCCAGCTCACTTCGGGAGACCATGATACGGATCAGGGTGTTGTCCCGAGTCCCCAGGCCCTGCAACACGAGTGGGTTTGGGGGATGGGGAATTGAGAGGAGGCTAGACTGCTAAGAGCCCCCTGCTCAACTGAAAATACAATGTTTGTAATAAAACGTTAACATTAAGAAGGAAAGAAGCCCAACGTTGCCATTCCCTCTGAAGCTCCCTGATGTCCCTCCTGCTTTTGTCCTCTTCCCCCACTTCACGTCATTTCCGTCTTTGATTTCCTCATAACTCTAAGCAAGGTATGGTTTAGATCTGCACATTTTGGGGCTCTGTAAATACACCACTGTGCATTATTTGTCCATCTACTCCTGACAGGCATTCTGTTGTTTCTAGTTTTTTCGTGACATGGACCATACTGCTATGAATGTTTTTATGAACACATCATACAGGTGAACATCTCTGGACAGCTGGACCCAGCTGGCGCTGGAAGACAGAGGATGGGCCACTTGCTGGGACTTCGGGCCTGTGGCCTCGGACAACAAATGACTGTGTTCATTCACCCTGGTGCACTATGAAGGTATCACCACCCTCTGTGTTGTGTGTAGAGTCCTGGGAAAATCTGTTCTCAGTACTCGCCAGGAGCAGAATCCCCGAGTCCCTGGGATGAACATCACAAGTCTTGGCAGGCAATGCCAAAATGTCTTTCACTTCCCATGTACATTATATGCAAACATTCTAGTTAATTAGAGTTTAGAAATAAAGCATGGGCTTCCAACCCAGCTGGCTGGCTGGATTGGGGGTACGATGTCACTGCACCCCCTGAACAATCATGAGAACAGGGTAGGTATCTGGGTGGGAAAGTGTATGACAGGCAGCACCCCAGGCTCTGGAGCTCACCTGGGACCACGTGCCATCACTTGGTTTTACGGCCAATGCCTTGAATGCTCTCTTTGGCCAATGGACAGCCAAGGATTTGCCAGAGTCCCGACAATCTTGTGGGGGTGCACAGAGGCCCTCTCCCCAACCTCGGGCACATCAACCCCACCACGCACCTTCATGGCCTTGAATAGCCTCTCAGCAAAATACTCTGCGGTGCTCCGGATACACTTCACTGAGAAGAGGAAGGAAGAGGTAGTTATTCTGGCTGCCTTGGAAGGGCGATGGGGCGGTCTGAGCCCTTCTTTATTTCCATTCCTTGGGAGCCACCAAGTTCAAACCTGAGAAGAATCCTGATTCCTCATAATCTGAAATCCTTGGGGACCCCCGGTCCACCACTTTATCACAAACCCAGGGGATAGAGAAGTCAGAACATGGGCCTGTTGTAATGTTGGCAGTGCAAAGACCCCCTTTATCTTTCTGGTCCCTTGGTGCTTCAAGGAACTGGGTTGCGTGGGGAGGACCTGAGGTGGGGCTAAGCAAGGTGGTTCTTTAGAGTCTGCTATGATAGAACATTACTGGCCCAACCTCTGGATCTCGCTGGCAGAGCAGGGCCACAGCCTGATTACCTGAGACAGGCTTGGTGGGGGACAGCTCTGGGTGAGAGGATGAGTGCTGGGCCGGAGCTTGTTCCCAAGAAACACTCATGCAACCTGCCCAGGCTCAGACACAGTGACTCTTGGAACGTCTGGCTGGCAAACTGACATTCTGGCTTTCTCCTTCCCATCTCCATACCATACAGTTCTCCTCCCCATTCTTAGCCCCGTATTCCTGGGCCAGAGTCCCAGAATGCCCCGGGAATGCAGTGTCAGAATGTGCCCACAGCCTCTGGGTCAGGCGGCTCACTCCCCACCCCCATTTACCAGACGAGGAAACTGAGGCCGACTGAGCATCAGTGACTTTCTCCAGTCAACAGCAGACTGAGAAGAAGCCTGAGTTTTGAATCTTGAATCTCGGCTCCTGGCTTCCCTCAGGCCCAGAGTACCCCAATTCATTACAAAACTACCCCTTGGCAAGAGAAACAGCCTCCGTGAGCTGCAGTTTTCTCATCCGTGAAATGGAGATGATGACAGTGTCCACTCCTGGGTCATTTGTAAAGAGTAAACACTTAGTGGAGCACCAGACACACAGCAGATGCTCCACAAAACCCACTCTCCTGATCATGACTTTCTGACCCCTGACCCCATGTGCTTTCTGGCCCCATCACAAACATGGGAGGAGGGAGTGGGAGGCAGCAGTGTCCAAGGCTTGACTCCCAGCCCCCAGGCCTCGGCCACACGGCCCTCGCTAAACCTTTAGAACTCACCACCCATCTGGTTTTCTCCTTCCCACCTCCATACCATTCGATCCCCATGTCCCTGGGCAGAGTCTCTGAATCCCTCAAAGGCCCTGGAAATGTAACCTCGGACATACCCACAGCCAGCATCAGCTTCTCAAAGTCCCCGGACAGCTCCCCTCGGATGCTGGCTTCAATTGGCTTCCCCGTGGTCTTCAGATACTCATCAAACACTGAGTCAGACAGAGAGACGGGGTGTCAAAGGCACCCTTATAACACAGGAAGCAACAGGGTCCTCGGCAGGGAAGGTGCAGTGGCCAGGACCAGATCGCCATGGTAAAGGCAGGGCTGGCACACAGGGAGGTGGCGGGAAGGTCGTGCATGTCACCGGCCACCACGCAGCCTCACTGTGTCTGCCGTGAGGGACTGTGTACACATCCCACTCCAACATGAAGACAGGGACTGCACTGAGATGGAGGGGCTGAACACCCTGTTAAGACCTCTCACAAGGGACCACAGAAGCCACGGGGTTAAGACCAGGATGAGTGTTTGGGTTGTGGGTGAAGCATTATCAAACTCCTTAGCAGAAAAGGAAATGAGAAAAGAAATCTTGACACAACCCCCAGGGGACAGCCGCAGGTCTTCTGTGGAGCTCACCTAACCGGAGATGCTGCTTGCTGCGATTTCCCAAAATGTAAATGAACTGGGCTTCATCTGTTCCCCATTTCAGTTCCCCTGCCTCATACAGGTCCTGGAGGGGAAGAAGTGGGGCTTAATTAAGAGAAGAAACCTCAGGAAACAGAACTTACCAGCCAAGCCACTCAGAATCACTGCCGGATCCTTGACCATGCTAGTAATTGCATCTCCTTTCTTTCTGGGGAAACTCCTATTCAACCTTCAGGGCCCAGATTAAACATCCCATTTGTTTTCAAAGCACTTCCTGATGTCCCCAGGCGGAGTTCTCTTTCCCTCACTCCCTCTTCTAGACTTTTGTGTCTTTATAGCTTTGATTCACTGTATATTATAATATATAATATTTATATGCCTGGCTTCCCACTACAGCATCAACTCTTCAAGAAGAGGAATTATGTCCTATATTCTCTGTATCTGCCTACAGTATCACTGGCATATAGTGGGAGCTCAAAACACCTGGAATATATGGTATCCAAAGAAAATGTGACTGCGTGAATAACTTCTGTCTGACTCCCCAGTACTGTTTGACTTTGCTCATTTGTGATTCCCCAATGCTTGGCATTCAGAATGACTGGCATATAGTAAGTGCTCAATAAATATTAATTAACTGAATGAAAAATGAACAAATAATGAAAGCTCCAAAATACATCTCACCAGCTTTACATATGGTATGTGCCTTTGAAAGTAACTTCAACCCTTCCTTCAGTGAAGCAGTGTATACTGATGGCGGTGAGTCAGTTATTTCTGGTATCTGATGCAAATTACTTTGCCTCCATCCCTCCCCCTTCTCGGGCTGCCTGGCTGTGTCCAGCAATCTCCACTGGTGCTTATTTACCTGAACGTCCTGCTGCACCAAGTCCTCGCTCACTACGTCATCCTCCTCCCTGGTACCCTGCGAAGAAAAACCAGGGTGCTGGATCAAATACCAGAGCTGGGAGAAAGCCTGGATGCCAATGGTGGAGACAGGGAGGACTAGGAGAACCATGCTGGCCCGGGGTGTCCAGGGGAAGAGACTGACAGCTGCCACCAGAACAAGACTGCAGCACCTGGGAATTCCCTGGTGGCTTGGTGGTTAGGACTCTGCGCTCTCACTGCTTCAGGCCAGGGTTCAGTCCTTGGTTGGGGAACAAACATCCCACAAGCTGCAGGGTGCAGCCACACACACAGAGGACCACAGCATCTATTTTGCAGGGAATCACAGGGTCCCTACTGTTAGATTCTCCCCTTATCCTTGGAGCGTGGACCAAACAGGGCAGTCCTGAGAATAAGCAGGCCTGCTGTTGCCAGAACTTTCCAATTATTCAAAAGAATCCAGAGATCTGATTTTGGAGCAAAATCTCTCTAGTTTTAAATGTTAGCAACTAACTCAAAGTGTAAAAAAAAAAAACCACAGGCGAAGGAAAATGAACAGAGGAAAAAACACAGCTTGAATAGGTAGAATTCAGCTGGGACACCACTGCGCATCCTCTTCATGCTCTTTTTTATGTTGTTAGGTCATCCTTGGTTGGGAGGGAGCAGCAGGGCTGGGAAAGCCGTGGCAAGAGAGAGGCCAGAGCATAGAGGAGGGGGTACTTGCAGAGAGAAAAAGGAGGACAGAGAAGCACAAGAGAGACAGGGTGTGTGAAAGAAATGCAGGTCACCTGCCTGTGCAAACCACGGGGGACAGAACAGACCCTGATGCTCAGCTTCTACACTCAGGAAGCCAAAGAGACCACCTCAAGTTTGAGGATAAGATGGGGAGAGGGGGAGAGGTGGTCAGAAAACACGAGGAGGACTTTATACCTGAGAAGCCACCAAGGAGCCTCTCACGAGCCACATTGTCTAGGGGAACAGGGACAAGGTGCTCCGAGCCCTCTGCATCCTTGGGGAGAGCTCGGGGAGGGCCCCAGGGTAGACCAACCTGCAGCAGGACCACGAGCATCTTCCGGAAGTGGCCAGACGTGTCCCCAGTGATGTCAGCCTCCAGGTCTCGCTCGTAGGCTGCCAGAAAGAAACACAAGCTCTGGTCCCACCCCCAGGACATCCCAGGAACCATGATAGAGGTCCCCGTTGCCCCTAAAATACTGATATTTGTTACAAATCCCCAAACCCAGTCTCCACACTGGCTGTGCAAGACCCAGGCTGTATTTTCATGATGCTTTGTGCTGACTCATGACATGGTGAGACGGAATCTGCACACATCTCTCTATCCTCACCTATGGCGCGTCCTACTCCAGACACCACTGTCGCTCACCTGGACAGCGGCTACAGCCTTCTGACTGTTCTTCTCCGATCCAGAGCAACACGAGTGACTGTCTTAGAGCCCACACTCATCACGGGCTCCTCTGCTTCCCACTAGGTTTGGAATAAACATCGTCTCTTTGCCTTGGCCTGCACGGCCCTATGTGATCCTGTCCCGCCCTCTGCTGTTCCAGCCTCACACTGGACACCAGGCTTATTCTGCCTGGGGGCCTTTGGACTTGTCATTCCCTCTTCTGCCAGGGTCTTTTCCCCACTCTGTGTACAACTGGCTCTTGCTCGTCTCCTCCCAAGACAGGCTTCCCCAACGACCTATCTGAAGCATGTCCTCTCCAAGTTGGATGTTTGTTTTCTGTCTTGTGTCCTTCATAACTCTTTACCACGTGTCATCATCCCATTTGTTTACCTGTTTATTATCTATATCCCTCATTATCTCATTAATACATAAGCTCTCAGGCAGAATGGTATAGATGCCCACCACCATATGCTGAGAACCCAGCAGAAAGTAGGTACTTACTAAATGGATAGATGGATGGACAGACAGGTCAGAGGGAAGGAGGAAGAAAGGTGGACGGGTAGAGTCTTAGGATCCCTACTCTTGTGAGCACCTTCGTTATACATCTGAAAAACCGTGAATGGCCCCTCTTGCCCATCTCACCATCTTTGTACGCTGCCACCAGCTGGTGGATCTGCTCATTGGTCCGAGAAGCCAGGATCTCAATGAGGCACTTCTCATCGGTCCCAATGCCCTGGGAGAAAAGAAGGGGCATGTGAATCAAGGGCTGAGATGGGAGGCCACCAGCCCCGAGTTGGGAACCTGGGGTGGTCAGAGCTAGGAAACCTCCAGCACTCAAGGTGTTCCTAACACAGGTCTTAGGCATTGATCCAGAGCTGCAGCCCTGAGAATCTAAAGATGGGGGTTCTAGTGCCGCCTCTGCCCGCGACTTGCTTTGTGATGGCTCATTAAAAAAACTTCATCTTCCTGGGCCTTACTTTTCTCATCTTTAAAATGGAAATGATACTAGTTGCTCTGCCGAACTCACAGAAAGAATGAGAATGTGATAATCTCTTACACTGCTAAGTTTACTAGCTTACGGAAACAAGTTCACATAGCTCACCTAAGACAAAGATCATAGCACTTTATAAACTGTAAAGTGCCAAGTTACACTCAAAGGCCTTTGAGTTCTGCCTGCTTTGTAGGGAAAAACCCTCCACTTGCACTAGACTGGGCTGCCCCTCATATCCTGAACACACTTCCACAAACACTTACTCTCCAGCCTAGAATGACCTGCCCATTCTGGTCAACCAAACCTTCTCCAGGCTTCAGGCCCAACTCGATCCCCTCATCTTCTGTGATGCCCTCTCCAGCCACCCCAAGCCCAGGGCCTGTCCTCCTGATCTCCTTTATGACACCCCGACCTTTGGGTGTTGGATACAATCTGTTTCCATATCCCCATGTCTTGCTTCCTCAGGACTGTAAGCACTGGGGTGGGGTGCGGGCCCAGGGACCCCTTTCAAGGGTGGGCCTCACACCAACACCTATGCCACCTCCATCCATCTGGAGGGACCATGGCACCCTCTGGGACAGGACTTGGGCTGCTGCCTCAAAGCAGGGCATATGTGTGGGGTGGGTGTAGGGCTCACTAAATTTCTGCTGTAGAAGCTGCAGTCTCCCATGAACCACACCCCCAACCCTCACACATGCGCAGACCCTGCTTCTTACCGAGATGGCATCTTTAATTTCTTTGGCATCGGCATAGGCAGGTGGCCTCATAAGACCCACAATCAGTCGTTCAAACTTCCCTGTCAACTCATACTTCAGGTCTGCAATGAGGTCCTGGTTGGGGGAGAGAGAAGGAGATGGAAGAAGATGGGGAAGAGCAGTTATAATGATAAGAATTACACTGAAAGATCACTTACTCTGTACAGGCACTGACCGAAGTAATCCAACTTAATCGTCACTCTGGGGGTACATACTATCATTGGCCTTCAGAAATGGGCTTAGAGACACCAGGTAACCTGCCCAGAGGCACGCAGCTTGCAGACGGCAGGATTGCAGTGCAAAGCACAGTGCCCCCTCCCTGCCACCGTGTGTTTACTTGTTCACTGTGTCTCTCCCACTGTGAGTCCGCAGGTTGACACCCTCGGGTCTTATTTATCTGGGTAGCCCTAACCCCTAGCACAGTGCCCAGCAGGTGCTCTAGATGCAGTTATGGTTGGATGATTCCTGCCTGACTGAGAGAAGAAAAAAGGAGGGCAGAAGTGCTAGCATGGAAGCTGAGTTGGAGTAAAATACTCAGGAGAGGGCCTGGATAAATCAGAGCATGCCTCCTCCGCCCCCAACCCTCTGGTTGTCATGGTTACCTTGCCATAGAGGGACTTGTAGTTCTGGCAGATCTCCTGCCTCTGCCTGTTGCTCCGGGAAGTAATCAAGTCCAGGATGGCCTCCTTGTCACTGCCTAGAAGAGGGGAGGCACCTGTCACCCTACCCACTCTGCCTCCAGGAAGCCCAACAGGGGTGCTCCCTGCAGTCCTTGGTATCAGCCTTCTGCTCATGAGAGGCAGTGGCATCAGAGGGGGGCTCTGTGGGGACCTGGCGAGCCCCCCTGAGAGAGATGCTAGCACATGTGGTCTCTAAGTCCAGATGGCCCATGATCTAGCTCCTCGTCACACACAAAGGAAACTGGAGCCCAGAGAGGGGCATGGAATCCCCTGTGAGCTTGGCTTAGAAAAACCCAGGTGTCCTAACGTCCAGGATGGGTTCTTTCACTGACAGGAAAAAGAAAAGAAAAGAATAAGCTGCAAGTTGAGGGTAGTGCTTACCTGCAAGCAAGACAAAAGGCAAAGTGATGTTATCCGGAGGGGGACCTACCCCGATGTTTCAGCTACATGAGCAGGCAAGTGCCGCTCTCAAGCTGGGGGGCAGGTCTACTGGTAGAGCTTCTTCTCATCAGACAGTTCTATTGGCCTGGAATGTGCATGTGTGCTAAGTCGCTCAAGTCATGTCTGACTCTGCGACCCTGTGGATCATAGCCCGCCAGGCTCCTCTGTCCATGGGATTCCCCAGGCAAGAATACTGGAGTGGGTTGTCATGTCCCTCTCCAGGGGATCTTCCTGGGCCAGGGACTGAACCTGCATCTCTTATATCTCCTGCATTGGCAGGCGGGTTCTTTACCACTAGCGCCACTGGAAGAGTCCATTATAAAACTATAAAAAGAAGAGACAAGGGAATGGCCCGGCAGCCCACTGGTTAGGATTCCACACTTCCACTGCAGTGGCCCAGGTTCAGTCACTGGTTGGGGAACTCAGATCCCGCATGCCATGTATTATGGCCAAAAAAAAAAAGAGAGGCAAAAGAATGACTGAATAACCAAAAGTGGGGACACTCCCAAGCCTAGGTGAGTCCTGCTTCCTCTCCTGCAGCCCCTTTCCCCGCAGTGGCTGAGCACCCACCAAAGCCCTTCATGGCATTGTACAGAGTCTCGGCATCCTGGCTGGGGTTGAAGTCGGGGAAGTCACAGACGGAGCCCCGGTACTTGGCACCCTGTGGAGAGACAAGCAGAGGGTGAGCTGCTGACCTTGCCCTGAACACAGCTCCCAGTCCCAACCCCAGCTTACCTCCCAGCTCTGGCCATGGGATAAAAGTCCCTGCTGCTCCTAAAATGCTCAGATACTCATTACAAATCCGCAAACTCAGTCTCCATAATGGCATGGCAAGAGCCAGGGTGTATTTTCACAGTCTTTGGACTGAACAGAGACAATGCAACAGAATCTGCCACGTCTTTCCATCTTCACCTGCACTGCCTCACCCCAGACTGTGACCGCTCACCTGAACAGTGGCTCAGCTCCCTGCCCCTAAAGCGGAGAGCCGGCTACAGAAAGCCGCAACCAGGGTAGGGAGGCTCTCCCCGTACCTCCTGCCACCACCTGCCCCAAGGACGGTGCCTTTTCCCCGTGGCAGGAAGGCTCAGTCAAGCCTTGAGCTCCGCACCACCTTAGCAGAACCTGGGACAGATAAGAGCCCAGACTGAGTGCAGAGGGTGGGAATGGTTTCTGCAAAACAAACAAGAGCCCCTCATGTGTTTATGTCTCTCTGCGGTGTAGAAAGCCCTTTCACCTTTATAAATGTGATTATTATAGCATTTTGTAGAAGCACTTAAGATAATCTCTGTCACAGAAACAAAGAAACCGAGCCCCACAAAGGGAAGCCACTTGCTGGGGTCACGCAGAATTCACATCTCTATCCAGTGACCCGTTGTTCTCCAGCTCCAGAAACCTTGCAGCTGCCAGCTTCCAAGGGAGAGAGGGGTGCATTGGCCCAGAGTGGGAGGCCCAGAGTCACCCTCAGAATCTGCCCTGACGAGGTGCCGCTCCTCTGGGCCCAGTAAACTGAGCCGTGAGCTGGCATCTGAGGACAAGCTGGCTGGGTCGTTTGGGCAAAGGTGGGGAGCGAATCTTAGATGTTAAACCTGAATGCACAAAGGGCTGTTCACAGAGAAGTCAGATGTGGGTCAGACACACAGCCCTGAAAACCACGGGGCCCAGAGAGCAACCAAGAGCTGAGAGACTGGAGGATGCCAGAGCCTGGGGCACTGGGCACACTGCGTGGTGACTGGGCACTTAGCCTGTGCCAGGCCTTCGCTACATGAAGTGTTGAAGATTACGGGAGAAAGAAGACCCCAGCCTGACTTTCATGAGCTTCCAACCCAGCGGAGGAGAGAGACTAGCCTACAAATTAGCATAGAGCTGGTAATAAATACTCCAGGAACGCAGGAAAAGAGTGGAGGGCGACTCAAGCTGGATGAGGGGATCGGGATGGGTGGGGTGGCTCACATAATTCTGTCTGAAAAAATAAGAGTGCATGGGAGCCTGTGAGCCTCCGGACCATCTCCTGGGTCTCCCAGTGCCCACACCGCAGGGCCTGGCCAGGCGTTCAGGGGCCCTGAGGTCTATGTCTGCCAGTGCTGGCTCCTCCGAGGTATGCACGCGTGGGCACAGAAGTGCTATTTAAAGTTCTGGCAGAACGGACGACCAGAAAGGGACACAGCTCCCTTCCCGCCACCCGTGAATTCCCTGCAACCTAATCGCACTGCTGGGCAGAGAAGGAGAGAGTAACACAGGCCACCTACCCGGACCAGAAAAGAGACACTCCCTCTAGAAAGCTCCACGAGAGTCTGCCTGGCTCGTTTATGTCACCCCAGCACCTAGCTCAGGGCCTGGCACAACTAGGCACTCTACAGGTTTCTTAGGTAGACAGGGGTGCGAGCGGATATGTGACTGAAAACACCCGGAGCAGATCAAAGAAGACTTCTTGGAAGGGAAGTCTAAGTCGAGCAGAGCGCTAGAGGATGAGCAACAGCTGGCCCGAGGGGTGGGGGAGGGAAGGAAAGGCTCCACACAGAGGCGCAGCATGGCAGAGGTCCGGAGCTAAGAGCGAGCAGGAGCACTCAGGGAGGCGGGCCCAGATTCTTCAGCGCTTATGCGGACGTCCAAAGCCGCCAAGATGGCGGGATTGTAAGTGGCCAGGAAGGAAGGAGAAGAGGGCAAGATGGCAGCGGAGTCCCCAGGAAGAAGGGCAGAGGTTCTGGCAGCAAGTTGCCACCTTCCCTCTGGCCCCTCCTCACCCCAGGGTGGGGACAGAGGCTGCAGCTGAAAGACGAGGCTGTGTGGAGCAGAGAAAGTCTAACTTCAGACACGAGGCCCGATCAAAAGGCTTCCTTAGCGGTGGTATGGCAGTATTTTTCCCTCTGTGGGTCTTTACACAACGATAATGAATAGCATGCAAGCAGGTTCACAGCCACTGGGAGAGGGGGGCTCCAGGGACCCCAGCAGTGGTCACATTTAGACACGCAGGAACAGTCCTTCAAATCGCCCAGGTTTCCCACCGTCAGTCATTCTCATACCAACCTGGTGAATTTGCCATTTCCAAGCGCCACCTGCGTGGCCAACACTGCTCCTTCACCTCACCCTGACTGCCTGCCACTCCCCCAGCAGCCAAGACAGTTTCCTGGCCCTGTACCCCGCAAAGGGAGGGGAGAGAGGAGGAGAAAGGACTTTCCACCCTGAAATATTCAGCAGGCCCTGAGGCCAGCTGATGAGCAGCTGGGACCCCGGGCTGCGCGCAGGCTGCTGCTTGGGCAGGCGTCCTGAGGCCTCTCGGGAACCGAAGCAATGTGACTCAGAGAGATGGCTGCGTGGCAGGGACTCCGCCTGAGAGCCGCCTGGACTGGGCCTGCCCCAGGCCTCCCTCTGCAGCTCTGGAGTTGCAGACACCAGCCCCCTCGCCCCGTCCTCTGACTGCTCTTATTGCCACCTTTATGTTCAAACCAGAACACCTCTGCAAAACAGAGGCCACAGGACCATGTGTGATGTCCCAGAGTCCCAGAAGCATGATCGTCCTCCACTGAGGTCTCCCCTTCTGGAAGGAAAGATGGCGGGATGGCACAAGGATCACAGCAGAAGTAACTGCGAGTGACCTGAACCGACCTAAACCAGAGAAAACATGGGGTGGCTTGTTCTGTGCCTGTGTGTGTACATGTCTGAACACACATGTGTGTTGGGAAAGGGGCACACTAGGAGCAGAGTTGGGGTGCTAAGAATTAAGAGCATTAGACACAAACTACAACTCAGTGGAGGGAAGATCATTCTCACTCTTCTCTAGCCTGTGTGTTAGACGATTTAGCCCAACAGCAGCCTTATGTAAGTGTTCTGAGCACAGTTAAGGTGGGTGAGGCTAAGCACTGATGTTCAGTGGGATAGGTGAGTTAGATGCGTTTTCAACTCAAGACATTTTCAACTCACCATGGGTTTACTGGGAGGTAACCCCATTGCAAGTCAAGGAGGATCTGTATGTCTTCAGTTCCCCCCTCCCTCCCCTGGTCCTCACACTCCAAGCATCCAAATTGCTTTTACTGCCCTGCACACACTACATTCTCTCCCCTCTGGTCCAGGATCCCCTCTATTCTCAGCCCCCTTGCTCTTCCCAAGTAGCTCTCTCCAGTTCCTAGTTCCTCAACCTGCATGCCCCCAGAGCACCCATCAGAGCATCAGCACCATGCATGAGCATAGGGGGTCTTCAACTCATCCCACAGGACAAGGGACTCCTAGGGCCCTCCTGGAATTCTTGCCTGCAGGATGTCTGTGGCTGCTGGTCCATGGTGACAAGAAAGCACAGGTGAGCCAAGCAGACAGTAGGGTCTTGGAGCACTGGACCAGGAGTCTAAAAATGCGTGTCCCAGCCACTTGGCTCCCAGGGCCTGATCTGTCCACTAGGGTCATCAGGCATCCTGCAATTCAAGTATCTCTCTGGAAGTAACTCTAGGATGACATGGGAAATGGGGAGCAGCAAGAATTATGCCTTGGATCGCGGTCTGTAACCACTAACACCCTCTCTGGTCACAGAGGCCATTTGTGCAAAGCGTGCTCTCAGAGGCTGACAGGGAGGCCATGGCTAAGACTCTTTTGAGCACTGATCTCCCATCATATAACACACTGTGCTCTTCAAGAATTGTGAATAAATATCCTTAAGACCTCCGTGCATTGGGTGGCAAGTCATGAAGATGGGGACAATGTTTGATTATCACAGAGCGCAATCATCTCATAATGGAAACTGGGGGCCCCAAGAAGGTACAGAACTCACCTATATTATGTCTGTGGCCAATAGCTCTATGATCAACGTGAGGACCAAAGGGGCCAAGTCAGTTGTCTCTTTGTTTTATTCTTCCTTTTCAACCCCATCGTTTCAGTGACATGTCTTTTTCTCTAAGGCCAGCTGACAGGGATCACTTTCAGGCAAGCCGAGGCACAGAGCAGTGCCTCTGACCAGGGCAGAAACGTAATCTTGGCTACACACAGGAATAACATCTCTGATACACCTCAAATTCCACAGCCCGGCAAAGTGCTCAGATGGCATGAAAGACTGGGGCCACCCAAGGCAGGGAAGCTTCATCCTAAATGCCAGTGACAGGGAACACTTTCACCTCCAGAGCAGAGAGCATTGTCTAAAGTTTCTGCCAGTCCAGTATCCATCTCCCTGCCAGGCGGGACCACTCTTGGGCCATGCAGTTCAGGAAGGAACAACTCCACTACCCAGATCCAAGTTACCCAGGCCCAGCCAATGAAAACCAAACCCAGGACTGCCCTTGGAATCATGTGGTATAAATTATGTTGTTTCCTGCATGTTGCCCAGGAAGCAGAAGGGAAGCCTAGAGCTTCTGGTAGCTAGTATGAGAAATCAAGGAAAAATCTGTCCAAGAATGAAGCCACCCAGATGAGACCCAGTTCATGGAGGCAGAATCCTGATAACATCAGATGGGCCCCTGGATCCAGCCAGACCTGAAGCCCTGGGCTTCTCAGTCATGTGAGCCAATACACATATTTTGTGTTTAGGATGTTATGAGTTCTCATTGGTCACTTGCATCTGAAAGAGCTGTGACTTGTAATAGGAGCAAACAAAGCCTGAGACCCTTTTCAGCTCCTTTCAAATTGATGGTACCAGGGATCTATATTGAAGGCCCAGTGACTCCAGGAAAAGCCCAGGCCCAGGGGAAGTATTACAGAAAGGGGAGAACCACCTTACCTGTGCTGGTTTAGCCATGGTCTCAGGTTCTGCAGCAGAAAACACTGTGGAGAAAAAAGAAATGCCATGAGATACCGCTGCCCTTTGACTCCCTCCATTCTTCCTCCAGATTCCCCACCTTTCCTTCCTCCCAAGGGAGAATGTGCTCCGCCTGCTCTTCCTCAACTGCTTCCAGCCCTTCAGGTTAAATCACACCCAAAGATGCGGCTCAGGGACAGGCACATTTTTGGGAGGATAATAGATGGACTCTTCAGGGTCAGGTGCTCACACCATGATAGGAAAGACTCCTGGAACTAAGAGGATTTGGAAGAGGAAGAGAGGACACGCCCACTGACCAGACGATTCCTCCAAGCCATGCAGGGCACTTTCCCAGATGCTGTCTCACCTAACCCTTCCAGCAATCCTTTCTGGCACCAAAGTCCCTTTTCTCATTGAGGAGGAAACTGAGGATGGGGAGGTTAAACAATTTGTCCAAGATCATACAGGTTAAAAGTGAATCACTGCATACAAAATAGATAAACAAGGACCTACTATATAGTTAATATCTTGTGATAACACATAATGGAAAAGAATTTGAAAAAGAATATATACGTATGTCGGAGAAGGCAATGGCACTCTACTCCAGTACTCTTGCCTGGAAAATCCCATGGACGGAGAAGCCTGGTGGGCTGTAGTCCATGGGTTCACTAAGAGTCAGACACGACTGAGTGACTTCACTTTCACAAAAGTGGGTCACCTGCTGCGGATATCTGAGGGGCTCTGGTTTCTTTAGCATCTACTCTGATTAGGCACTGCTGTAGACGCTGAGTAAATCGCAGTAAACAAGAGAGTTTCTAAAACCTGTGCTTTTTGGGAGCCCCCTCTATAATGGGGAAGAATAATAAATGCATATGATAAAAACTAACGAAAGAAGCTGAAACTTGGTCGGGAGAGAGTGACAAGGGGTGTGATCTCAGCTGGGGTGTTTGGAGGTATCATGAGCCATGTTGCTACCGGAGGGCAGTGAGGTCAAGGAGCTCAGTGTGGCTAGTATGGTGGCACTGGTAGGATGTGGCATCAAGGGACCAGTGCTTGAGGCCACTGTAAAGACTTTGGGTTTTTCTCTGATGGGACAGATCGTGGGTGAGGGTGGAGAATGAACAAACAGGACACCCAGTCTCATTGAAAGGGGTGTCAGGACACAGAATCTCCAGGGGGGGAATAAGAAACAAACATCTTACCCCAAAAGAAATGCAAAACGGAATGTTAACTGCTTTGGAAAGGGGAAGAGAAAGGTGGAGGGCCCTCTTGGCAGATGGGCAGAGATGGAAGAGATGCAATCTTGGGATTAGAGAAGAAAGAAGGACTAGTGCTTTCCGTTTAATTGGGACTGTACAATTTGATCTTTTAAAATCAGGTCTATGTATCACTTTTTAAAAGTAAAAGTAACAAACTCTTATCAGACTTAAATTCAGTAAGACCTCACAGGGAGCTGAACCAGAACAGAGGGTATAAACAAAAGAGATGCTTAATCTGCCTGCTTTCCAGGTCTTCACATACCATCACCCCCATCCTACACCCCCACACACTAAGGGGAAATCAGCCCCTGATCTCAGCGCATAATCCTGCTCTTACTCTGGGGCCACTGGAGACCCACAAGAGAGTGGGAATACAAGTTTGGAGTCAGACAGGCAGACCCGGACTCAAGTCCGTTTTGTCACTTACTCGCTATGTGACTTTGGGCACATTGTTCATCTCTGAATTCAAGGTTATCTTAAGTACAAAACTGGGGCTTTCCTCTTCCTGCCTTGGGGAGCTGGAGGATGAGACTCAGCTTATGTCAAGGCCAGGCAGAGATGTGTTCTCAGTAAGTGGTGGCCTTCAGTGTGCTGGGCAATAGTCTAAGGACAGAGCTCTGTCGTGTTTATCTCTGTGTCCTTACTGCCTGAATTCAAGTCCCCCAAACTGCAGTTAGTAGACAGAATTGAGTGAAGAGCAGAGGGCAGTGATTTGCCTGCAACCGCAGAGAGCTCAGAGTAGAGCTTGAGGAAACTCTGCTGTTTCCCTTTACCAAGGGTCCTCTGGTACAAACTCGAGCTCGCCTCAGGAAATGAAGACACCCCCAGCGGGAAGGGAGCCCATGTCTACCCCGAGGTTCGACCAGGAGCCAGCTCTGGATTTCCCCAGGCCAGGGGGACGGCGTGGGCAAACGTGAGGGAGCACCAATGTCAGCAGAGGAAAGGGGCCGCAGGAGGGGCAGGAAGTTACCTGCATCTCCCGCTTCAAAGCATTTTTCTTTGGCCTTGTTGCTGGAAACTTTAGAGCTGGCGGTAGCCCAGGCCCATCTGGATGGCTCAGAGGAGGAGCCTCCAAGTCTTTGGGAAAATGCTCTGGGTTTTGAGAGCAGTCTGTATGTGCCTCTTGTGAGTGCATGTCTTGTGTATACATAGAAAGCAAACATTGTCCAGAACTGCATGTTCTGAGTGCAGTTCAAGGGAGCTGAGCTTCGATAGCCCCTCCTTTGAGGGCCGGGGGAAGCTCTGGAGCTAATCACAGAGGCGCCATCGAGGCTTTACGAGGGGATCTGATCCCTTCCAGGGTGACCAAGACCACACTTCTCAAGTTGCCTGAATAAACGTTTTACATCCAGTGTTTCAGAATCCCAGATCTAACAACCCACTGCTTCAAGTCCCTCACTTTCTAGACAAAGATAAAGGCATGTCAGGCCCAGACAATGGCTCACCTCTCCGCCTCCCATATTCAGGTCATCACAAGCCTCCACATAGCAATGAGCCCTCGCTGCAATAGGAAGTGAGGAAGAAGCAAAGGAAAAGACCCAGGTTCAGTTCCCAGCCTGCCCCTCTGATCAGACTAGCTAGGTTGCCTCTCTCAACCTCAGTTTCTTCATCAGCAAAATATGGACAATGTTACTCCATCTTTGGGAAAACTGAAAGAGGGTATTAGAGACTTTTGCAGATACTAACCAGGGATTCTCACAGTAAAATCTCAGAACATCAGTCCTGGGAGAGTTCTCCCCCAAGGCCACAGGACTCCTCTCTATCCCCATCCCACCCTCAATATGCAAGTTTCATCATCTTGGTTGAAACAGCTTATCAAGACTGGCAGGTATAACCACTCTACACTGGTGCCTCTCTCCTCCCAGAAGCTCTGAATCTCTTCAGACATGGATTTCCATGAAGGTTCATCAGGACAGATCATTCCAGAAACCCATTCAAGGCAGAGTGGCCTCCTGGCCTTGTGCTGCTGTGACTACCTCCTGCCTTAGTCCCTCAGGCTGCCAGCAAACAGGAATGACTCCAGGAGGAACACTCTGGGGTACAGAAACCACGGCTGGCTCGACCACCAACACCCAACTATAGCATTTCGGAAAGTGAGAACCAGACAGAAAGTCTCATCCAAGTCCTGCAAAAGGCATGGGCTTGGAGGTCAGACCCAGTCACAGCTTTACCCCTCAGCAATTTGTAATTTTGTAAGTTACCTAAACATGAATCTTAATTTCCACATCTACAAAATAAAGTCCCAAACATTTACAAAGGACAAAGTGTGGCATTTTGTAATTAAGACTGCAGGCTTTGCAGTCACAGCCTAAATTCAAATTCTAACTGCTCATGGCCATGGGTGAATTGCATCATTTCTCTCTTACTCCAGTTTCTTCATCTCTAAAATGATAATCTCATAAGGTTTTTGTGAATAAGGCAGGTAAAATACTTAGCATGGTGAAGTGCAGAGTAAATGTTGAATTAGTGGTGCTAGCTTCTACTAAGCAGACTTCCCTGGTGGCTCAGACGGTAAAGCATTTGTCTACAGTGCGAGAGACCTGGGTTCGGTCCCTGGGTTGGGAAGATCCGCTGGAGAAGGAAATGGCAATCCACTCCAGTACTCTTTCCTGGAAAATCCCATAGACAGAGGAGCCTGGTAGGCTACAGTCCACGGGGTTGCAAAAAGTCAGACACGACTGAGCAACCTCACTTACTTACTTACTTAGCTTCTGTTAAAACAATCATTGACACCAGAGCAGTGGTCTCCGAAGTGGGGTACCAGACCCAGTGATCCACTAGGGTGCAGGATGAGAATGCTACAACTCACAACTTTTTAAATTGATCTTGGGACTCCCCTGGCGGTCCGGTGGCTAAGAATCTGAGCTCCCAATGCAGGGGGCGCAGGTTTAATCCTTGGTCAGGGAACGAGATTCCATATGCCACAACTGAGAGTTCACAAGACGCAGCTAAAGATACCGAATGCCTCATCTAAGACCTGGCACAACTAAATAGACATAAAAATAATACACTGATCTTGTCCCTTCATGTTCCATTTCATGTCTGCTATACGTACATAAAGTTAAAGATGCATATTAGGGGTTCAGGCTGACAGAAGTACACAGTCAAGAGTGTGGACCCAATGGAATGAAGCAGAGGAAGGAGAAGAAAGAGGGGAGAAGCACCAGCATAAGAACAAGCACTTCTGTCTTCAAAATGCAGACTGCCAGCTTTGGAGGAATTGAGTGCACTTTTGGGAGGAGAGAGATGCTGAGTATCAGGATATGAGATCAAGTGTGGAGGGTAAGGGCAAATTGAGGAAAATTTTATCAATAATCTGGAAAATCATGCAAAAAAATCACCCAAACCTCTGTGCCCCAGGAGTGCCCAAGGGACTGCCCACTCATCTCTAAGAGCCTCCTTCAACGTAGGCCCTCTGAGCTCGGCATTCAAGGCCCTTGACATCCTTCCTGATTTGTTTGCCCTCCTCTTCCTCTTCACCCACCACTACACCCTCTTTCCCCTAAAGCAGGAATCTCTTCCACTAGCACTTTCTAACCAGTCTTCCAGCGTGAAAATCAGTGCTTTTTCAATTCTGACTTCATTAATAACCACCTGCGTGAGAGGTCAAGCGTGGTCGGGCATGTTCGGGCATGTCGGACGAAAAGCCCCAGAAAAGTGTCGTGGAAGGTCCCGGTGGTTGGCCACCGCCCAAACAGGAACCGGAAGCGGACCAAACTTCCGGGAACCAACCCCATGGCCTGGCTCAATCAAGTGCCAATCACCACTACAGCCTGCACTTCCTACCTTATGTGGGAGGACCTGGCTTGAATGCCAGCCATGACTATAAAACCTCGAGCCCACCCCACATACCTCGCAGACTCTCTTCCCTTCCCCGCTCCCCTCCGGGAGTCTGCCCGAGAGCGACCGCCCAATAAAGGTTTCCATCGATGGTCCTTAGAGGTGGCTTTTTCTTCCCGCGGCATTTCTTACACTGCAGAGTTTTTCAAACTTAGCAAAGCATAAGGCCACCTCCAGAGACTCAACAGGCCACAGATGAAGCCTGAGCTTTTGAAATTTTTGAAAACTTTCCTAAGTGACTCTAGGAAGCCAGGAGGGACTTTTCCCACCTTTGAACCACAGTGTGACTCTGAAACCATCTACTCATAAGAGGCTTGGGTCAACCGCTGTGGGTTTATCATTCCTCAATTAGATGGAGGCTGTTTGTCTTCAAGGTATTACAAGGGGAAAAAAAAAATCTATAAAAACCCAATTCTTAGAGACATACTCATACTATCCTATCTGATAAAAAAGTTGGGTAGATTTCCCTCCCTTTCCCCTCCCCACCTCTGGTGGAAAAACCTGTTTGCCTCCATTTGCACATTCCTTTTGATATAAAAGTAACTACTTATTCTCTTCTGAGCTGGTTCTAACATCTGCCTGGTCCAGTCATTGATTATTGAATAGAATAAAATCTTTTGCACATGATCATTTTTATATCTGTGTGAATGATATAAAGGTAGAATCACTTTACCTTTTTACCTTTTCCTGAAAATCACTGTGTATGTTTCCTTAATGTACCCCCTACTACCAAGGGTGGTTTATAAGGATTGCTGAGTGAAAGATACTGAGTAATTTCCATGCTTTCTTTAGTGACTCCTTTGAAAAAAAATCATAGAATAAAAAGAAATCATCTTGTCAACCAGTTTTCAAACTAATTATACAGCCAGGAGAGGAAATTACTTGAGGGGTTAAACAACTTTCCCCGTTCGTACAAAGCATTAGTGATTAAGCAGGGCCTCGTTCTTGCCTGGAGAATCCCAGGGACGGAGGAGCCCGGTGGGCTGCCGCCTATGGGGTCGCACAGAGTCAGACATGACTGAAGTGACTTAGAAGCAGCAGCAGCAGCATTTTTCAAAACGTATACATTGAGTGCCTCCTGCATGCCCACTGACAGGAGCTGGGGGTAGAAAAGATGATAGGATAGATGAATCTCCCACCTCAATGAAGCTGACAAATCATTGTCCAGTGACCTGCATTTTTTTTTTTTTTGATCTCATATACCACCAGTAACAAAAGAAAAAAAAAGATCATTCATTACGAGAAACAAACATACTTTTTGAGCATGAGATTAAAAATATATATAGTAAGAGGTCTAACAGTTTCTTCTGGCATCCCAGTAAATCATCTTTAGTGCTTCCAAGGGTGTACACACCCCTCTTTGGAGGCCCTTGGGCTACAAAATCTAGATTCTCCCCTTTCTTCTTTCCTGATGGCTCCTCCCCACTACAGTCTGCAAGAAGACACCAAGGGCCGGCCCCTCCCCCTGCCAGGACCTGCCTTAATGAAGCCAGAGTAAATGCTTTCCTGGCCCTGTGCCTGGCACACCCCCTAGCTCACAGCACTCGGATTTCTTAGAGAGCAGCGTCTTCCCCTCTCCTGACCCAGAACCATTGATCCTCAGGCAGGATAATGCCCCAGGAGACAATCTGGGATGGCCCAGCTTTGGAGTTGGACTGGCCTGGATTTGAATCCCAGTTCAGGCCACTTTCGTGAGCAACAACAAAGCACAGTGTCTCCTAGCACACAGGCAGGAGCCAGACTGCCCGAGACTGGAGCCCGATCTGCTGTTCAGGAGCTTGAGTGGCCTTGGGCACGTACTTAGCTTCAAATGTAAAACAGGGGATAAAATAGTGCCTACCTCAGAGGAGCTGTGGTGAGCATGAAAAAAGTTTAGACGTATCTAGTGTTTAGAAGGGGGCTTCCCAGGTGGCTCCGAGGTAAAGAATCCACCTGCCAATGCAGGAGACACCGGTTTGATCCCTGGATAGGGAAGTCCCCTGGAGAAGGGAATGGCTACCCACTGCAGTATTCTTGCCTGGGAAACTCAATGGACAGAGGAGTCTGGTGGGCTACAATCCATAGGGTCACAAAAGAGTCGGACACAGCTTAGTGACTAAAGAACAGCAACGGTGCTTAGAAGACTTCCTGGAACACAGGACACCCTATGGCAACGTTAGTGTTCTTTCTACCCTAAACATATGATAACTGAGTTTCCACACTTGCAGAAAGGGCATGGCAACAGCACCCAACATATCAAGGGTTCAGCCAAGACCTGGTAAGTTAGAAGGTTCAATAAATAATAGAAGTTACTATTTTATTATTATTTACAAAGATACCCGTTTTGTAGATGAGGAACCCAAGGCTCAGGTCATCTGCTTCCTCAAGCACCACACCCTTCTGAGATTCCAAGGGTAGCACCTGATTCTCTGGGCCAGGTGCTCTCAGTTTACAAAACACTTTTTCACGTCTGCCATTTTATAACCGGAGAAGGAAATGGCAACCCACTCTAGTGTTCTTGCCTGGAGAATCCCAGGGACAGGGGAGCCTGGTGGGCTGCAGTCTGTGGGGTCATACAGAGTTGGACACGACTGAAGCGACTTAGCAGCAGTAGCCATTTTATAATCTCGTGAGGGAGAATATCAACCTCATCGTCATTTTACAGACAGGGATCCGAGGCTCCGAGAACCCAAGGCCAGGCATTCCTCCTTAGCCAGTCTCTGGAGAGAGCTTCTCAACCCCAAAAGGAAAGGGAATATGGCTGGATTCCAAACCAACACGTTTTGAAGGATGGATAAAGGCACCCTGACCCAAGACTTCCTCTCCTCTTTTGAGATGGAGCTAGAGTAACGGGCAAGTTGAAAATCAGGGTCGAGACCACACCCTGCGCTTTGTCCCCACCCAGGACGAATCTCCGAGAGGTTGGGGGAGGTGAGGTTAGGGACATGACTGGACCTCTGTGGAAAAATTCTAGAATGGTGCATGAAAAGCCAGCAGCCCCAAACCATTTGGCCAGCTGGGTCCCCTGGGCACAGCTCTTAACCCTCTAAAGAGGAAGGCACTAAGGCCCAGAGCGGTAGTAGTGTGCCTGAGGCCCTGGCTGAGGCTGGGGCTGGGTGTGGTTGGAGCGCCTCTGGGTGCTGCAGTGCAGATGTTCCAGACGCTGGCGGGGACCCAACACTGCAGAGCTCCCCGACCCCGTCTCAGGAATGAGCCCAACAGGCCAAGTCCTTGGCTTCCCAGGGGCAGCCCCCTTCTGCACACTCCAAGACAGAGTCTGCTCCAGTAACAGCTGTGGCCCTTACCCAGAAACCACAAATATTTTCTGTATCCCAGCAGCCTAGGCCTCAGGAACAAAGAGTGGAAGCAAAGAAAGATGGATGAGTGACTGTCACAGCTGCCCAGGGGGATGGGTGCCTCTGCCCCACCCTATTCCCCACAATCCTAAAGCTCAGAACAGCTGAATCCTAGACCACCAGTGCAGCAAGAGGCAGTCAGTCAGTTCAGCAGACTTTCCTATAGAAGGGTAACGAAGGCACAGAGCAGGAAGGGGTTTGCCCAAGGACCCCAGAGCCTGGAACTGTGACCCAACTTTTCACTGACCCCTAGGCCAGTGCCCTCTGCGTTGGTGCAGAGCTTGCCAGCCAGAAGGGCAGGGTCCGTGACAACTGAAACTGGGAGGCCATTTACCTCCAAAGTGGGGGCTAAGAAGGTCATGATAACAGGTTGGGTCAGTGGGGCCGGCAATTTAAGGTGTGCTTGGGGTAGGGGAGGAAGGGGAAGTCAGAGGAAACGGTGGACCAGGGAAACCAGAGCTCTTTTACAAACTCCGGGGCCTAAGTCCAAATTTGGAATTGTCAGTGAAGACCCACCAAGGTTAAGAGGAAAAGAAGGGGAGGGAGGAAGCAAGGACCATCCTACCCCTTCCCCTTGCAAGGCCAAGCTGGATAGGCCAAGCTTCCCAAGCCTGTAATCAAGACTTCCCAAATCTATCATCCTCTGCAGCTGACAAATCAATTTTCACAGCCATTGCTTCCTCTGAGAGGGGCTGGGTTTTTCAGTTCTGGTCTTTGAGACAGAAACAGAGGCTCAGAAAGGGAATGCTAGGGATTCAAGGTCACACTGCAAGCTGCTGGTGGAGCCAGGCTTGGATTCAGGGAAAATCACACCCATGCTAGTATCTGAGGTGTGATCTGAGGCCTCCAAGCTTCGGAAAGGCCAACCCTGGACTGAGGGGATCAGGAGGAAGGGTGGGGCCTCCACGCCATCACAAGGCCCCTGGAGCCCAGCTGGGAGTCTCCTTTAAAAGAGAAGAGTGGTCCCTAGAAGGCGGGAGAGTCCATGGGACCCCGAGTTCTGGACAGCCCTGCGCCCCTCTCGGTCAGCACCAAAGGGCCCTCCCTCGAGGACACACACAAGCCATTTCAGGTGCCCCAGGGTCTGATTCTTTTTGCCCAGTCTTCGGCTCCAGCCACACCCTTCCCTGCGGGCCCTTAAACCCCTACCCTGGTGCCTCCAACCCGGGGCCTTGTAAGTCTCTCAAGCCCCGCACGGCAGAGGTCCCGCGGCCCCCCGCCCCTCCTCCACACCCTCTGCAGATCAGCATCCCCTGTCCCCTTCCCCCTTCTCTCCTTTTCCGTTTTCCAAGCCGCAGCCCGCGCGCCCTCCGCCTCCGCTTCTCCGCCTGCGGCCGTGGATTTGCTCCACTGCGCTGCCCCAGACACGCGCTGCCCGCGACCCTCTCGGGTTACCGTGCCCTCGAGTTCCCGGTCCCCGCGCCCCTCCCCGGAGCCGGCGGCAGGCGTGGGCCAGCTATGACTGGGCGTTTACCGCTCTCCCTTCGAGTGGGGTGGGGGCTCGCGTCTCCAGCTTCAACCTACTCACCCGCGGCGGAAGCCTCCCGTAGCGGACGGACAGAGGGGCAGACCGACACGCGGACGCGGAGCTCACTGGGTCAGAGCCCGTTAGCACAGCTGTCGCAGTCGCTGCGCAGGGGCCGGCCGGGACAGTCTTCGGCTCCGCCCGACACGTGGCGCGCGGGGGCCAATCGGGCTCGCCTCGCCTCCTCCACCCCCACCCTTCCCCCATCCCCAAACTCTTTCGCTCCTGGAATCTTAGAATGTCATAAACCGAGAGGGGCCTCTCCAGGAGAACCTCCGTCCAAGCTCAGTCCCGGGACCCGCGCGACCTAGAGTGATGGCGGCAAAGGTCACTCGGCCATTCAGGACCAAACGTCAGAGCTCCCGACTCCAGTTCTGTACACTTTTCCCCAAATTCCTGCTGCTCGCCCTAGCTTTGTTGAGAAACAGGACCTTGAAGCTTAACAAAGTTAAAGCCAAGCATTTACTCTGCCTGATCAAATTTTATTCCTCAACAGCCCCATCAGGTCTGTGACGTGACTCGGCCACTTCCAGAGGAGAGCCCAGAGAAGCCCAGTTTTTAAACGACGGCCACACAGCTAGTAAGTTGTGGAGCCGGGCCTCCAACCTGGGCCAGGTGATTCCGGAGGGGCCTTGCCCCAGCTTTGCTCTGGGGAGCGCACAGCCCCCAGGAAAGGGAGACAGACTAGCAGCTATAAATCGGGGCTGTGGGGAAAAACCATAGAATTAGAAAGGGATAAACTTTGGAAATCCAGAGGAGCTGAGAATGACTGCCCCCAGGGGATTTGTAAAGGCTTCCTGCATGAGGTGATGCTGCAGTAAAATCAGCAGTACTTCCCACCCTCACCCACCCCTTAGAAATCCTGCTTTGATGGGAAGATGGCAACCCTGGGCTGCTGAGTCTTCATAGGGAAGACTCTTAGATGCTCTGATTTTCAATTTGCTCAACCAAGAGGGATCATCAAAGCTCCTTTCAAATGTTGTCTTCAATCTGTCACTGGTTTAGAGAACTCTAAACCTCTAGCAAGGAGTATGTTCATCTATTGATTCCCCCAACATTTACTGAGCACCTGCTTCATGGGGGGCACTGAGCTGGGAGACCAGGGAACAAATAGTAAATGAAGCCCAGACCTGCCCTCAGGGAGCTTCTACTCCTATGGAAGACAAATGGTTAGGTCTTTGTTAATATAAAGATTACGTAGTTACAATCTGGCAGCAATAAAAGATGCTTTAATGGCAGATGGATCCCGCCTAACCTACATCTCTGAATGAGAGTCATGTTAAATTGTGACCAAAAGATTAATGGAATCTAGTAGGAGACTAAGAAGAAGTTAAAGTAATTAATGGTTTAAATAAGTAAATTAATTACTTGATTAACTTAAGATGACATCTGCTATTAGCAGAAGTGTTACCGGACATGGGTTCCTGCAGAATAAAGTGAGAAGTGAAAGTGAAGTTGCTTAGTCGTGTCGGACTCTTTGCGACCCCATGGACTGTAGCCTACAAAGCTCCTCCCTCCATGGGATTCTCCTGGCAAGAGTACTGGAGTGGGACTCCAACCTGGGCCAGGTGATTCCGGAGGGGCCTTGCCCCAGCTTTGCTCTGGGGAGCGCACAGCCCCCAGGAAAGGGAGACAGACTAGCAGCTATAAATCGGGGCTCTGGGGAAAAACCATAGAATTAGAAAGGGATAAACTTTGGAAATCCAGAGGAGCTGAGAATGACTGCCCCCAGGGGATTTGTAAAGGCTTCCTGCATGAGGTGATGCTGCAGTAAAATCAGCAGTACTTCCCACCCTCACCCACCCCTTAGAAATCCTGCTTTGATGGGAAGATGGCAACCCTGGGCTGCTGAGTCTTCATAGGGAAGACTCTTAGATGCTCTGATTTTCAATTTGCTCAACCAAGAGGGATCATCAAAGCTCCTTTCAAATGTTGTCTTCAATCTGTCACTGGTTTAGAGAACTCTAAACCTCTAGCAAGGAGTATGTTCATCTATTGATTCCCCCAACATTTACTGAGCACCTGCTTCATGGGGGGCACTGAGCTGGGAGACCAGGGAACAAATAGTAAATGAAGCCCAGACCTGCCCTCAGGGAGCTTCTACTCCTATGGAAGACAAATGGTTAGGTCTTTGTTAATATAAAGATTACGTAGTTACAATCTGGCAGCAATAAAAGATGCTTTAATGGCAGATGGATCCCGCCTAACCTACATCTCTGAATGAGAGTCATGTTAAATTGTGACCAAAAGATTAATGGAATCTAGTAGGAGACTAAGAAGAAGTTAAAGTAATTAATGGTTTAAATAAGTAAATTAATTACTTGATTAACTTAAGATGACATCTGCTATTAGCAGAAGTGTTACCGGACATGGGTTCCTGCAGAATAAAGTGAGAAGTGAAAGTGAAGTTGCTTAGTCGTGTCGGACTCTTTGCGACCCCATGGACTGTAGCCTACAAAGCTCCTCCCTCCATGGGATTCTCCTGGCAAGAGTACTGGAGTGGGCTGCCATTTCCTTCTCCAGAATAACTTATCCAGAATTTCCTTATCCTGCAGAATAACTCAAAGGTATTGCTATGTATATTCATTCAGGAGGACCAGGTCCCTGCCTCAAGACTGCACTGTTTTCTCTTCACTGCTTCTCCTTTGTTTCTACATCCCCTCCCTTCCCTGATTAGCAACAGTTTGAACTTAGTTCAGTCGCTCAGTCGTGTTCCACTCTTTGCGACCCAATGAGTCGCAGCACACCAGGCCTCCCTGTCCATCACCAACTCCTGGAGTTCACTCAGACTCAATGTCCATCGAGTCTGATGCCATCCAGCTATCTCATCCTCTGTCGTCCCCTTCTCCTCCTGCTCCCAGTCCCTCCCAGCATCAGAGTCTTTTCCAATGAGTCAGCTCTTCTCATGAGGTGGCCAAAGTACTGGAGTTTCAGCTTTAGCATCATTCCTTCCAATGAACACCCAGGACTGATCTCCTTCAGAATGGACTGGTTGGATCTCCTTGCAGTCCAAGGGACTCTCAAGAGTCTTCTCCAACACCACAGTTCAAAAGCATCAGTTCTTCGGCACTCAGCCTTCTTCACAGTCCAACTCTCACATCCATACATGACCACTGGAAAAACCATAGCCTTGACTAGACAGAATAGGGAAGGTCATGGAGGCTGACGAAAGCCTGTTTTTCTACAAACAAGAAATGGGGATGCAGAAAGGATTTATATGTGGGAGCCCCACAGAGTCCTGCTTGGCTTCAGAAGCAACACCTTCTGAGATAGACTGTGAGGAGGCTGGCTGGCCCAAGCAAGGATGGAGGTGAGATCTCCTCAAGCATCATAACAGTATCTGCTATTTACTGAGAATTTTGTATGAGCCAGGCACCATTATAAATGCTTTACTTGCAATGCCACATTGAATCCTCACAATTCATTAGTAAATATTTATTTAGCACCTCCTCTGTACCAGGCACTATTTCAAACTTTATCAGCAAACACAATGATCTCTGCCCTCATGGAATCTGCATTCCAGCAGAGGGTAGATAGATACACAATAAGTAATCATGACAGTATGTTAGAAGGTGATAAGTGCTTTGGACAAAAAGAAGAAAAAGCAGATGAAGTGTCCCAGGCTGGGGGAAGTTGGGGGAAGTTGCAAGGTTACATAGCGTTTTCAGCAGAGGAAACAGCTGGAACAAATGCTCCAGGGCTGGAGCAAGCCTGGAACATGGAAGGAGCAGCAGGAGGCCAGTGGAGTGGAGTGAGCCAGAGGGAAGGAGAGGCGGGAAGGCAGGGCCAGGGACGGGCAGGGAGAGGAGAAGATATAGCTTCTGATGTCTATAAAGGCAGGAACAGAGAGGTTTTCCAGCTCAAGAAGAGACAGTGAATTTGCCCTTCATTTGCCTTTTGTTTCATTAGGTCCCTCGATGGATTTCTACCCTATTGGTGAGGGCAAGCCTCTGCACTCAGTCTACTGAATCAAACACTTATCTCTTAGCTTATCAAATATTAACCTCAAAATAATGTTTTACTTAGCTCTCTGGGCAGCCCCCTTGTGAAAGGAAAATCCAAATCGACTTGGTATTTGTTAGAGCTCTCTGAATATGGAGCCTGGATGCCACTGAGGAAGTGTGATTATGCTTGTCTTAGCCTAGTGGAATCTGATGGAATTTGTTCTTGTTCAGAACATCTATTTTCATCCAGAGGCTAATACTCAGGTACTCATCAAACACTTACCTTAAAAAGAACTTAAAACAGCCATCCCTTAAGGACAAACACTTTCTTACATCGAAGTCCAGCCTCATGGCTTTTAATACAACTGCAGTTTTTCTTTTTTTTTTTTTAATTTTTTTGCCACACTGCACAGCTTGGAGGATCTTGGTTCCCTAACCAGGGATTGATCTTGGCTGTGAAAACACACAGTTCTAACCATTGGACTACCAGGGAATTCCCAGCTTCATGGCTTTTGCCTATAATTATAAGCCCTTGACTCTTTCTCTTCTTTGGAACACTATTTCAGTTTTACTGGAATCTGTGACTCCCAAATCCCAATTCGTAAGACCAAACAAACTCTTTTCTTATTTGCAGCCTTCTGCACTTCTTTCTTTGACCCAGTCAGACAAATAGAATGTAGAGTGACCTGCCTCTGCCCTCACTCCAGCATCACCATGGACTGGAATAAAGCACCTCCAGAGTGCGCTGTGCTCTGCCGTTTCCTTAGGTGGCCCTGGCTTGTGGTGCTAAGCCCTGTACCTGAACCTCCTACCTTAGAAGACATTCTATTCTATTTCAGTGTCCTCTGTGCCAGTTTTCAGGACTTTGTTTCCCATTTTGGTGTGGTGATTAATCATTCTTGGAAAAATGAAATTTTTTCCTCTCTAAAGGTAAGGCTCCAGTATTCTTGTGTAGAGAATCCCATGGACAGAGGAGCCTGGCGGGCTACAGTCCGTGGGGTCACAACAGTCGGACACGACTTAGCAACTAAACCACCACCACCAAAGGTAAAGCTGTAGAGCAGCCCCCCTGGAACTCCTGTGTAAAAACTATGTACTCCAGTCCTGCAAGTGTTTATCTTGCTGGACTATAATTATCTGGATGATTTACAATTAAATCGGCCAACTCGGGGCTTATTGGAAATTCCCAAATTAGTTTATCTAACAGTTAATTAGAAAAAGGATGTAAGACAACAAATAACAGGAAGCCTATTTCAATTGGTATTCAGTTCAGTTCAGTTCAGTTCAGTCCCTCAGTCATGTCCAACTCTTTGCAACCCCATGAATTGTAGCATGCCAGGCCTCCCTGTCTATCACCAACTCCCGGAGTTCACTCAAACTCACGTCCATTGAGTCAGTGATGCCATCCAGCCATCTCATCCTCTGTCCTCCCCCTTTCCTCCTGCCCCCAATCCCTCCCAGCATCAGAGTCTTTTCCAATGAGTCAATTCTTCACAGGAGATGGCCAAAGTACTGGAGTTTCAGCTTTAGCATCATTCCTTCCAAAGAACACCCAGGACTGATCTCCTTTAGGATGCTCTGGTTGGATCTCTTTGCAGTCCAAGGGACTCTCAAGAGTCTTCTCCAACACCACAGTTCAAAAGCATCAGTTCTTCGGCACTCAGCTTTCTTCACAGTCCAACTCTCACATCTATACATGACCACAGGAAAAACCATAGCCTTTACTAGATGGACCTTTGTTGGCAAAGTAATGTCTCTGCTTTTTAATAATGCTGTCTAAGTTGGTCACAACTTTCCTTCCAAGGAGTAAGCATCTTTTGATTTCATGGCTGCAATCACCATCTGCCGTGATTTTGGAGCCCCCCAAAATAAAGTCTGACACTGTTTCCACTGTTTGCCCATCTATTTCCCATGAAGTGATGGGACCAGATGCCATGACCTTTCATAATGTTGAGCTTTAAGCTGACTTTTTCACTTTCCTCTTTCACTTTCATCAAGAGGCTTTTTAGTTCCTCTTCACTTTCTGCCATAAGGGTGGTGTTATCTGCATATCTGAGGTTATAATTGGAATTGAGAGCCTCCAAATACAATGAACCCACAACAGCTTCCCTGGGAGAAACACAATGTCATTTGAGTTACATCTTACAAATTTTTGCACAATTGTAAATGCAGCTCTTAGAGGCAGTTCAAATTCTACCCATTCCTTTTCATAAATCCCAAAACCATCCCTATTTATCTCAAAAGGCTTGTAACCTCTCTGAGAACTCTTACCTAAGCCATCTCTGATTCCCAAGACTGGAGAAAAAAAAATTTAAAAAGGAAAAGAGGTATTTTTAAACTCAAATTGCCTACAGGACTCTGTTGCTCAAATTACCTCCTTAAAATTGCTTGTCAAAGGCATATATACCTATGCCTGATTCATCATGTTGAGGTTTGACAGAAAACAGCAAAATTCTGTAAAGCAATTATCCTTAAATTAAAAAATAAATGAAATTTAAAAAATTGCTTGTCAAGGGCAAATACAGGTCTTAAAGATATTCTCCACAAATAATGAAAGACTTTATTTAGACATTGTAGGTTGATCTACCCATCCAGCTGCATAATATCTGGTTTTAAAGGGGGTTGTCATAACAGAAAGGGCAGTATGGATAGTCTTCTGCAGGGGATAAATCTCGGTGTTACAAAAAGAAAGTTCAGAGATAGATGGATAGCAGGTAGGAGAACATTGTGGTGGACATTCAGAGGAATAGGAAGGAGTAGAGGGAGCTAGCGAGAGCACTCTCAGGAGTCTCAGAGGATTTTTCCAAAGTGGAAATGCTCTGGGATCCCCAACCAAGTATCGAAAGTCTTAACCACTGGATTGCCAGGGAAATCCCACTTACCAGTTCTGTACGCAGTAGTGTGTATTTGTTAATCCCAAACTCCTAATTTATCTCCCCACTCTTCCCTTAGATAACAATAAGATTATTTTCTCTGTTTGTGAGTCTGTTTCTGTTTTGTAAATAAGTTTATTTGTATTTGTATCCTTTTTAGATTCTGCAAATAAGCTATATCATATATTTGTCTTCCTTTGTCTGACTTACTTCACTTGATATAATAATCTCTACAAACTAGTGAGTTTTGTATTATACCTGATTAAGGACTAAACTTTTAAAATGAAAACTGTGGGATCTTTGTGTCTGTTTGTGTAGATATCTATGTATGTACATTATAAATATAGATATGGTATTTTTTCCTATGTTCAGATGGTGTTGCTGAAACTGATTTGTAAAAGAGCTCTATTTAATTGGCTTAAAACAAAAAAGCACTGTATAAATTGAATATATTCCCTGATAATATAACAGAGGCTAAGCCAAATGTTTTTTAGGTTCACATGATCTAGGATTAATCCATGGTAAATAAAGCTAACTTGTTTATTGGCTTATTCCTATTGGTCTGCTCTTGATAATAAGTGACTGTAAAAGGTAGAGCCTGTTTTGCCAAAATTGCACCTTATTTTCTACACTGTCTTTATCAAGTTTTTAGTCCTCCGGATATTAAAAAAGCTAAATTTTGCTCAGAACTATATAACCTTCTATGTTTGCCTATGAAGTCATTGTTATTATTATTTAAATGGATAACTAAGTATATTTTCAAAATGACCTATGATCCTGTTTGACCTATGATCCTATTTGACCAAGTGTTTTGAAAAACTTTTGATATTTTTGATAAACTTTCCAAAATGAAATTCTCAGCAAAGTCTTTGTGATTTAGAACTAACTCTGAGATTTGAAATATTTCACAGGGTCTCTCAAATGTACCAAAGATTTGTTTTCTCTCCTTGTAGAAAGGGAGATGTTAAACTAATTAGATATGGTATTGAATTGATACCATATGGTATTTAATTGATACCTTATTTGATATGTTACATTACACGGGAAGCACTGTCTCCCGTGCTGTGAAGAGCAGACTCGGTGGATTGTTGCAGGTACAGACTTGACTGGAATGGGCTGAGAATTACACACACCAGCTACTTATTCCAGGAGCTTTGCTGTAAAGGCCAGCAAAGTTCATGGCAGTTTCTGGCAGGAGGATGGGGTCAAGAGGAGGGTTTGGGTTTTTTTTTTTAATGATTGGAGGCATCACAGCATATTCGCGTGCTGACGGGAATGATCAGATAGAGAAGAACAGCACAGATGATGGACCAAGAGTGGGACCAAGGGACTTCCTTAGTGGCTCAGTAGAGACTTCAGGCTCCCAATGCAGGGGCCTCGGTTTGATCCCTGGTCAGGGAATTAGAGCCTGCAGTCTGCAACTAAGGTTCCCACATGTGATAACTAAGACCTTTATTTACTTGGTGCAGTCAAATAAATAATAATTTTTAAAAAAGAGTGGAATCTAGTGTACAAGTGTAGGGATTTGCAATAAGGTTAACTGAAGTTCAGAGAAATTGTGGCCTTTGCCGAAAGTCAGCCCAAGGGGCCGAGAGCAGGAGTGAAAGCCAGGTCCCCCGAACTGCAGAGCCCAAGGCCTTATTCCTGGAGCTACAGAAAAAGGTCTAATATATCACTCATTCTTTTTGAGCCGATCATCTCATTTCTGGGAATTAATCCTGAGAAATTTTAGTCCCAAGGAAATGGTTTGAAATACAGAGAAAGCTTTTTTAGGCCCAACAGTGTATATCTTAACTGCAAAAAAGGAAACAAACTAAGCATCCAGGGACTATGGAATAGCATATGTCACACAGCCTCACTGGCTGGTGGAAACAAAGCCTGAAAGGAGACAGACAAAGGATCTCTGTGTCAGGAAGAGAGCGGGCCACGATGACTTCATCTCTTTGGCACCGGCCCAAGCCCCCTCCTCCACGGAGTGGCCTTTCCCAAAGTGTTAAGAGACAGTGTGGAGCTGTGACACAGCTCAGCACAAGGGGCCGGGATTCCAGACTTTCTCACTTCCCTTCGCCGGACGGCGGTTTCTCTGATTTAAGATGAGAGAAGTTCAAGATCTGGTTGGTGACGCTAGTTGGTGACGCTGCCTGCCAGTGCAGGAGAGGTTCGGTCCTTGGGTGGTGAAGACCCCTGTAGGAAGGTGTGGCAGCTCACTCCAGACACTGACAAGGAACACAGGCATACACGCCCCCTGGGGAAGCTTGAGACAGTCACATACTGCCACCTACTGGCAGTTCCTAGTTCTGCCTGCCTCCATCCAGAGAGGGGAGCCACTGTTGGGTGGTCCTAGAGATGGGTCTCATTTTATTTAAAAAAAATGTTTGGCCGTACTACATAGCTTGTGGGGTCCTAGTTCCCTGACCAGGGATTTGACTTGGGTTCTCAGTGGTGGAAGTGTGGAGTCCTAACTACCGGACCATCAGGGAATTTCTGGGTCTATTTTATTTTATTAGTTTTTATTCATATTTTTAGGCCACACTGCACTGCATGTGGA
This sequence comes from Madoqua kirkii, assembly GCA_006408675.1. Lineage (NCBI taxonomy): Eukaryota > Metazoa > Chordata > Mammalia > Artiodactyla > Bovidae > Madoqua > Madoqua kirkii. Next base: position 57,463 of record SJYC01086110.1, on the reverse strand, counting down.
ATATTAGTTCCCTGACCAAGGATCAAACTCGCATCCTCTGCATTGAAAGCACAGAGTCTTAACCACTGGAACCGGGGAGGTCCCCCCAGGTCGCACTTTAAATTTGTTTGAGAAAGGCACCGCAGACTGCTCATATGGCCACCAGGAAGAACCTTTTCCTCCACCACTCCTCTAAAGGCCTGTTTCAGTGCCTGGCATTTCTCCATAGGACTCGAGGTTCACTTCTGTCTAAGGAAAAGCACATAAGGGATCAGACTTTATCTTTTTGGGCTCCTAAATCACTGCAGATGGTGATTGCAGCCATGAAATTAAAAGATGCTTACTCCTTGGAAGGAAAGTTGTGACCAACTTAGACAGCATTATTAAAAAGCAGAGACATTACTTTGCCAACAAAGGTCCATCTAGTCAAGGCTATGGTTTTTCCAGTAGTCATGTATGGATGTGAGAGTTGGACTGTGAAGAAGGCTGAGTGCTGAAGAATTGATGCTTTTGAACTGTGGTGTTGGAGAAGACTCTTGAGAGTCCCTTGGACTGCAAGGAGATCCAATCAGTCCATCCTAAAGGAAATCAGTCCTGAATATTCATTGGAAGGACTGATGCTAAAGCTGAAACTCCACTACTTTGGCCACCTGATACGAAGAAATGACTCCCTAGAAAAGACCCTGATGCTGGGAAAGATCGAAGGCGGAAGGAGAAGGAGATAACAGAGGATGAGATGGTTGGATGGCATCACCGACTCAGTGGGCATGAGTTTGAATAAACTCTGGGAGTTGGCGATGGAGAGCGAGGCCTGGTGTGCAGCAGTTCATGGGGTTGCAAAGTTGGACACGACTGCGTGAGTGAACTGAACTATGTGCTACACACAGACTTTCCTTTGCAAAAAAACTAACATATTGAAAATATTACTATTTTTTAATAAGTTGATTTTTTTTCACAAATAACTTGTTTTTAAAAGTTGTATTTATTTATTTCTTTATTTTTGATGTGCCATGAAGCCTGTGAGGTCTTAGTTCCCTGACCAGGAATTGAACCCGAACACTCTGCAAAGTCTTAATTGGTGGACCACCAGGGAATATTACTTTAATATTTGTCAAATATTACTTTATCTGCCATAAATCTTTACTTAAAAATTTTTTTTCATGTGATTGACTGTTGTTATTCAAAACATTTAAGTAGCTGAATCAAATTCCTTTTCATGATAATAGTATAATTTTCTTATCTATTTGCCTAATGTTGAATGTTTAGGTTGATTCTGTTTTTTTTTCAGCACACTTTTGAGATTATTTTCTAAAACTTGAATTCCAAATAAAAAGAGTAGTGACTGTTTTTTGAGGCTTCTGATAAATATTACCAAATTACCCTCCATTTAGAGGTAATCAGTGTACACTGCCAAAGAGAAACCTCTGAATGGCAGAATCATTACCTGTATTTCATTCATCAAGAAACACATTGGCCTCCATTATCTCAGCACAGCTGAGGCAGACAGAGCAGGCGCTATAATAGCATCTAAAGGACATGGAACCTGAGACCCCAGGAAGCTCCGTGACTTAGTCACATACCAGCTAGTTAGTGCCCAAGCTCAAACTCGAACTCAGGTTCTCTCAGTATGTCTCTTGAGTCTCAGAAACAAACTCACTGCTTTCAGGTTTGACACCACACCTAGGTCTTCAGTTTCCATCCCATTTGCCATGAAGTGATGGGACCGGATGCCATGATGTTCATTTTTTGAATGTTGAGTTTTCAGCCAGCTTTTTAAAAGCCAGCTTTTCAACCAAGTGCCTGAACAACAACAACAACTACGTCTTCAGAAGGCTTCTGCGACTGGAGAGTGTACTGTGGACCCTCCAGACAGCTCATCACCCCACAGCAAAGCTGAACTAAGAGATTCCCTTAACCCCTAAGCCACGGCAAAGCTGGGGTCATGGTGAGAAGGGCAGGCTTGAAAGCCACCGTAATTAGAAAAGGAGGCATAGTATGGTGCTTTAGAGCAGTCTTTTTTTTTTTTTAAGTTGCTCTGAGGCATGTGAGATCTTAGTTCCCTAACCAAGGATTGAACCCTTGTTGTCCCCTGCATTGGAAGGCAGATTTTTAACCACTGGACCACCAAGGAAGTCTCTAGAGCATAGTCTTTAAATTAAAAGGCAAATAACCATCAAAGCTGTAGGGGTCTGGTTCCACCACATCTAGCAGAGCAACTGTGAACCGTTTATTTTTCTGAGAGTCTGTTTTTTCAGTTACAATACATGGATATTATAAAAGTATCAACCTTGCAGGTTTGCTGTTGGAATTTACTGATATAAATCCCTTAGCAGCAATTAGCACTTAGTAAAGACTGTCAATTAAACCCTTGTTGTCCCCTGCATTGGAAGGCAGATTTTTAACCACTGGACCACCAAGGAAGTCTCTAGAGCATAGTCTTTAAATTAAAAGGCAAATAACCATCAAAGCTGTAGGGGTCTGGTTCCACCACATCTAGCAGAGCAACTGTGAACCGTTTATTTTTCTGAGAGTCTGTTTTTTCAGTTACAATACATGGATATTATAAAAGTATCAACCTTGCAGGTTTGCTGTTGGAATTTACTGATATAAATCCCTTAGCAGCAATTAGCACTTAGTAAAGACTGTCAATTTAAGTATCATTATAGCTCAGTCAGTAAAGAATCTGCCTGCAATGCAGGAGACCTGGGTTTGATTCCTGGGTAGGGAAGATCTCCTGGAGAAGGAAATGGCAATACACTCTAGTATTCTTGCCTGGAAAATCCCATGAACAGAGGAACCTGGCAGGCTATAGTCCATGGTGTCACAAGAGTTGGACTTGACTTATCGACTAAGCCACCACCACCATCATTATTATTTGTTAAATGGATATTGTCCTGGCATGTAAATAGTAAGAGGCAAGAGCTACTCTGGCTGGGTCATATGACCTTGCAGTGTAGTTTTTGTTTTGTTACTATCTATATATTAGTAGAGAGGGGGGGATGGGAAAAAATGATCTCTTAAGATTGCCTTTCTTCTCGTCTGTGATGATTCTTAGTCTGTAACATTCTAAGACTCCATCTGCTGTTGAGGAATCTGTGTGATCAAGAGTCTGTGAGATTAAGGCTCTGTACGGAGAAGGCAATGGCACCCCACTCCAGTACTCTTGCCTGGAAAATCCCATGGACGGAGGAGCCTGGTAGCCTGCAGTCCATGGTGTCACTAAGAGTCGGACATGACTGAGTGACTTCACTTTCGCTTTTCACTTTCATGCATTGGAGAAGGAAATGGCAACCCACTCCAGTGTTCTTGCCTGGAGAATCCCAGGGATGGGGGAGCCTGATGGGCTGCCGTCTATGGGGTCGCACAGAGTCAGACATGACTGAAGCAACTTAGCAGCAGCAACAGCAAGGCTCTATAACTTTAAAGGTCATCTTTCTGGGATTCCAAAATCCCGTGCCTTACTCAAAATTCTACTGGAAGAGTCCATTTGCATGGAATGAGAGCTTTCCTCCAAAGCTTGCCTGACTAGCTCTTATTATTCTTGTGGGTTTCTCTTCAAAAAGCACTTCTTCAGAAATTCCTTTCGGTCCTTCCTCCAGGGCACTTTATACACCCTTCTCCATTGCCTCTCATGGAATCCTATTCTTTTTCATCATAACTTGGGTCCCAGTTGGTATTTATATATTTATTCGTGTCTTTGGTTAATGCCTGTCTTCGTGTCTCCACTGATTGCAGATTTTCAATAAATATTTGATGAATGGAAAATAAATTGGTAGAGCAGTGTTTAGGGGTCCACCTGCCAATGCAGGGGACATGGATTCGATTTCTGGTCTGGGAAGACTCCACGTGCCAAGCAGAAGCTAGGCCTGTGTGTCAGAAGTTCTGAGCCTGTGTGCTGCAACTACTGAAGTCTGCCCACCTACCTGTGCTCTTCAAAGAGAGAAGTCATCCAATGAGAAGCCTGCGCACCACACCAGAAGAGTAGCTCCTGCTCAATGCACCTAGAGAAAGTCCACACAAGCAGCAAATACTCAGTGCAGCCATAAATAAATAAACCCCACAAGTTTAAGATTCCGCGAGCATTTAGTCCCACTCTTACCCCATCTGAGGGCTGACAGGAAGGCAGTGACCTTTCCAATTCCATGATGTTTCCTCGACCATTTATGTCCTGCCCCCCTCTATTCCCCACCTTTCTGTTACTTGCTTCTTTGGGAGCCCTTGGATTAGAGAAGAGGCTGGGCTATGTCTCTCTGTTGAAACCAGCCTGGATCAGTTCATTCATTCATCATTCATTCAGCAAATGTTTGTCTAGTGCCCACAAAATGCCAGGCAGTGTGCAGGAGGGCTAGAACAAAGCGGGAGCCAAGCAGACCTGGTCCCAGCTTCAGAGCTCACACCCTAGAGCGCTGGAGGTGAACAACCACAAATTATCACAAAAATTACAAACTGAGTTAGATGCTGTGGGACAGAGAGGGACGGGGTAATGAGATTGTGTAATGACCTGCGGTCTAGACCCAGAACCTTGAGTGGCTCCCCCACGCTCATTATCTGGGACACATGGCTGCTCTCCTGGGGAAATTGCTCCCCTATGGAATGGTCAACAAAAGCTTAAGTATGAAGTGGTGATTTGCCCAGCATCCAGCACCTCCATCAAGAGCACTGTGCCCATGAAACTGGGAGATAAATCGGGAGCTCTAGGTATCTGTTGCCCTCTTGGAACTGGTGGGGAAACTGAGGCCCAAAGGGAAGAAGAGGCTCTTCAAGGTCACACAGAAAGTGGTAAAGTGAGAATCAGACCCCAAGCCCCTCAGGCTCCCCATGCTCTGCTGCCTCCTGCCCCTACACACTACTTCCCTCCTTCTAAGAATGACTGTTAAATATATATATATACATGGGTCTTGTCTCAACGAAGAGACAGGAGGGTTTCTACTATCTCACAAACCACAGTCAGAATGTTGACCAAGCTTTGCAAGAGAGTAAGGGCCCCACCAGGCTCCGTTTAGAAAGACTTGCACGGTGGTATTCTTATAGGTCACAAACATACGTGAATGAAAACCCATCCATGACATGCCTGTGTTGAATATATTCTTTTCCTTTAACAAACATTTTCTTGGAGTAAATGTAGCTATGTGACTCTTGATATGCTAGTTGGGTTTCCTGTAGCAAAAAAGTGGAAACAACTGCTACTGAAACAGCCTAATTATTAACATCCCTTGCTTAAGCAACAGATGAATGGTGGTAGAACCAAGGCATTGGACACTCTGTAGCACTTTAAAAGTACAGCTGCTGCTGCTGCTGCTAAGTCACTTCAGTCGTGTCCGACTCTGTGCGACCCCATAGACAGCAGCCCACCAGGCTCTGCCGTCCCTGGGATTCTCCAGCAAGAACCTTGGAGTGGGTTGCCATTTCTCTCTCCAATGCATGAAAGTGAAAAGTGAAAGTGAAGTCCCTCAGTCGTGTCTGACTCTTCACGACCCCATGAACTGTAGCCCACCAGCCTCCTCCGTCCATGGGATTTCCCAGGCAAGAGTACTGGAGTGGGGTACAGCAGTAGGTCTATACAGGGGGCTACTGCGCATCGTTGAGTTAAAAAAAAAAGAAAAAGCAAGTTTAAGAAAAATATCTACAGTGTAAAACCACATACAGAAAACAAAAGAACTCATGAAACAATCCTGTATCTTTCTGTGGATACACATGTGCTTATATAAGTGCAGAAATAAAATCTGGAAAAACACACACCAAGTTAATAAATAACCTCAGAGGCAAGGGGAAGGGGCTATGTACTGGGGGAAGAGGTTATATATTAGGGGTGAGACTGGTCATATGGAACTTCATCAGCAAAAGAGACACAGATGTATAGTCTTTTGGACTCTGTGGGAGAAGGCGAGGGAGGGATGATTTGGGAGAATGACGTTGAAACATATATATTATAATATGTGAAATGGATCTCCAGTTTGATGAATGAGACAAGGTGCTCGGGGCTGGTGCACTTGGATGACCCAGAGGGATGGGATGAGGAGGGACGTGGGAGAGGGGGTTCAGGATGGGGAACACATGTACACCCGTGGTGGATTCATGTCAATGTATGACAAAACCACTAAAATATTGTAAAGTAATTAGTCTCCAATTAAAATAAATAAATTTATAAAAAATAAAATAAATAGACAAGAAAAAGAATAAATTTTATTTGCATATTATTTACTTAAACTAATTAAATTATTTATTTATTTATCTATTTATCAATATTTATTTTCTGGCCATGCTGTGTGGCATGTGGGATCTTAGTTCCCCAACAAGGGGTCAAAGCTGTGTCCCCTGCAATGGAAATGCAGAGTCTTAACCACTGGACTACCTGGGGAGTCCCAAGTTACACTAGTTTATAGAAATACTATACTTTTTTTTTATATATTGGAGTATAGTTGATTTACAATGTTGTATAGCTTCAGATGTACATACAGCAAAGTGATTCAGTTACACATATTCATATACTATTCTTTTATGGATTTTTTTCCCATTTAGCTTATTACAAAATATTATATATTGAGTAGAATTCCCTGTGCTATGGGCTTCCCAGGGGTTCAAGTGGTAAAGAATTTGCCTGCCAATGCAGGGCTGCAGAAGATGTGGATGGGATCCTTGGATCAGGGAGGGCCCCTGCAGGAGGAAATGGCAACCTACTCCAATACTCTTTCTGGGAAATCCCATGGACAGAGAAGGAGCCTGGTGGGCTACAGTCCAGGAGTCAGAGAGTCAGACATGACTGAGGAACTGCGCGTATATGCACCGTGTGCTAAACAGCAGGTCCTTGATGGCTATCTGTTTTATGTACAGTACACTGTGGTGTGTATATGCTAATCTCAAACTCCTAACTTATTCCTTGCCCTTTGGGAACCATAAATTTATTTTCTAAGTCTGTGAGTCTGTTTCTGCTTTGTCAATAAATTCATTTGTATTGTGGGTTTTTATTTTTATTTTTTAGATTTCACATATAAGTGATATCATATGATATTTGTCTTTCTCTGTTTGACTTCACTTGGTATGATAATCTCTAGTTCCATCCATGTTGCTGCAAATGGCACGAAAAATACCTTTAGGGCGAGGGCTGACAAAGTTTTCCCATCCATGAAGTGAAGTGAAAGTCTCTCAGTCATGTCTGACTCATTGCCACCCATAGCCTGCCAGGCTCCCTGTCCATGGAATTCTCCAGGTAAGAACACTGGAGTGGGTAGCTGTTCCCTTCTCCAGGGGATCTTCCCAACCCAAGGATCAAACCCAGGTCTCCCGCACTGCAGGTGGATTCTTTTACTGTTGGAGCTACCAGAGAAGCCCAGAGGTAGCAGTAAATATTTTAGGCTCTGTGGGCTATAGTCTGCTGTCGTAAGTGCAAATGCAGCCCTGGACAGTACATACAAGAATGAGTGTGGCCGTTTTCAAATACGACTTTACTTATGGACACTAAAATTTGAATTTCACATATTTTCATAAGCCATCAAATGTTTTCTCTAACCATTTAAAAATGTTAAGACTGTTCTCAGGTCACTGTCTCTCTTGAAGCAGGCAACAGGAGATCTGGCCCCACGGCAGGAGCCAGACCCTGCTCTAAGTCCAGTCAAACCCCTCTCTGCTAGCCACACAAATTTTTTTTGTCCTCAAGCATTCCTGCCCTTCAGGCTCCCTCATGGCCCTCTAGTGACCTGCAGTGGCCCCTCCAGCTGCCTCCTAGGTCCACATGTCTGCCCTCGGGGACCCACCCTGCAGAGCTGCAGGGCTGTTTTTCACAGAGCTAGGCTCCGAATGGCTCCATTCACCTTAGCAGGGGGAACATAGAGAAAATATTGTGTGTGGAGCCTACTGGAGGAACCAGAGCTTTGATTTGCCTTTGAAATTAGCCCTCTCCTCCCCTGCTATTCCCAGGGATCCCTCCCACTTCCTTAATCACACCTTGCTGGTGCCATCTCTCCCCTGCAGGCCCACCGGCTGCATCAGCATCTCAGTTCCAGGCGGCTCCACCATGGACCCCAGAGCCTCTTGCTTCCTGTCCTGGTGTCTGCTCCTCTGAGTCATGTCGGGTATGGACGACTTCTTCCATCTCAGCAGATCTTTTTGCTCCCCAGTCCTCTTGAGGACTCCCTGCCTGCCCCAACCTTGCCTCTTCTTTCCCAGGAGTGTCTGTTCACAGCACTGGAGTGATGCTGGAACACGGCACTCAGCCCAGCTCCTGCCTCACTGTCTGTGGCCCACTCTCTGTGCTGGGTCCTGTTGCCTCTTTGAGCTCAGCTTCCTTATTTCATAGTGACAGGGATGGACTGTGTGCATTATCTCCCACGTCTATTCAATAAGCCCATCTGGTCCGAAAGTCAGAAACTATGAAGCCTAGTAATCTGGGGTTCACCTGTGTTTCAGTGTGTGGAACTCTGAAATCTGAAAGAATAAAACCTGGCCCCTAGGATCACTGGTAAGATTTAATAAAACCAAGACTCAGTTTATTTGTGAGTAGAGTGAGGATAACAGTTAATCATAAAATTATAGAGTAGTTTCAATGATTAATTTATATAATGTATATAAACATCTTTCTTTAGCACTCAACTTTCTTTATAGTCCAACTCTCACATCCATACATGACTTCTGGAAAAACCAAAGCTTTGACTAGACAGACCTTTGCTGGCAAAGAAATGTCTCTGCTTTTAAACATGCTGTCTAGGTTGGCCATGTAAAAAATGCTGAGCACCAAAGAATTGATGCTTTTGAACTGTGGCATTGGAGAAGACTTGAGAGTCCCTTGGACAGCAAGGGGATCCAACTAGTCCATCCTAAAGGAAATAAGTCCTGAATATTCATTGGAAGGACTGATGCTGAAGCTGAAACTCCAATACCTTGGCCATCTGATGTGAAGAACTGACTCATTGGAAGACTCTGATGCTGGGAGGGATTGAAGGCAGGAGGAGAAGGGGATGACAGAGGATGAGATGGTTGGATGGCATCATTGACTCAATGGATATGAGCTTGAGTAAGCTCCAGGAGACGGTGATGGGCAGGGAAGCATGGTGTGCTGCAGTGCATGGGGTCACAAGAGTCGGACACAACTTAGTGACTGAACAGAACTGAACTGATATAAACATCTTGCCTGGAGCCTAACACACAAACACTCAATAAGTGGTAGCACTATTAATTTAAAGGAACCTGATTATTCTTAATCATACCAAGATTGTGTAAGTCTAAGAGTCTAGAAGTGTTTATTTCTAGATAAATAAGTGTTCATTTCTAGCTTCTCTGACTCTGTTAGTTACTCAGTCATGTCCAGCTCTTTGTGACTCCATGGACTATAGCCTGCCAGGGTCCTCTGTCCATGGGATTCTCCAGGCAAGAACACTGGAGTGGGTAGCCATTCCCTTCTCCAGGGGATCTTCCCAACCCAGGGATTGAACCTGGGTCTCCTGCATTGCAGGCAGATTCTTTACCATCTGAGCCACCAAGGAAGCCCCTCTTTAAGAATCTCTGATTTTTCTCACAACAATCAACAGTTGTAGGGCTCCATCAGGGGTACAGCCTGAAGGATTTCTGACAGTCAGTAAATGCTCAGGGAGGCTGAGTCCCCAGGGAGATGTTCTTCTATCTCTCTGCTTCCAACCATCCCAGGAAGAGGCTGGGGGCCACAACAATCTCTGCGAGAGAACAGCTGTGGCTGAAATAGGATTTAGAGAGCTGGCATCACCCCAGATGTCCTCTCCCAGATCTGACTAGGTATTCCCATGTGGTTCTATCAGATGCTCTTTAGAGAGCCTCGATGGAAGGGAAGGGCAGGCACCCTCTTGATAATAAGGCAGCAGTTTAAGAAAGGGTTAATTGTTGAGACTGGAGGGTTTATTTGAAGGAGAAGGAGTTGGAGGATGGGGAAACTGTAGGTGATGTGGTCATACATTTAGAGCATGGGCACTGAGAATGATCCTTGAGAGCTCAACGTGACCAGGAATTTAAAAGTGATGCCTGGAGGAATTAATTCTATTGTCTTACTGCCTACTTTGGGGTCAGGAAAGGAGACGGGGAGAGTAGTGTTTGAAAAGCTGGTTCGGTGAGTCTGCAGCCCCTTCAATTCTTCAACCAGAAGAATCCTCTTCCTTTTTTCCTCAATATGTCTAGAGAGGATTCTGTTATCTAGAGTGTGTCTATTCATTGGTTTGTTTTTTAAACTTGAAAATCTTGGTTTTCCAACCTCTTCATTTTATAAGTACAAAAACGGAGGTCCAGGGACAGCAAGATGAGGAATAAAGAGGTAGCACCTAAGAATCTCCATCCTGGGAGGAGGGGCCTCTGCTAGTGAAGCGTTTGCAGCCGCCCTGCAATCAAGGCTTGCTCTGGGTCCTGGCTGAATCCAGCCAGGACAACCCCAGCACTGGGAGCCGCTCTATCCCAGTCAGTAGTCAGATTTCAACCCCAGACCAAATAGGGTTTCAGACCCAAGTCCCCCCAGCTGGTTGCTCTGACAAAATCTTCTCAATTCGGGCAGTCAAAGAACCAGCCAGTGTTCCTGGCCCCTCTTTTATCCTGCCCACTGATTGGTTGCTTCACTGAAGGCTCCTATCCATAGAGGTTTGGCTATTAAAACATTAGCTTTAGTTTTAAAAAATACACTATGGCTTCCCAAAGATGTCCACGTCTTCGTCCCCAGAACCTTATATAGCAGAGGCATTAAGCTCACAGATGGAGTTAAGGTTGCTGATCAGCTGACTTAAAATAAAGATAGTATGCTAGGTTATTCATTCAGGTGAGCCCAATGTAATCACAAGGATCCTTAAATATGGAAAAAAATGAAACTTTGGGCTACATCTGGTTCACCTACCTTCACTAATCCAGGTCATTTTAAAACTTTCATGTCTCCCAAGCATCATGGAGCCAAAAGGATAAGATGTTTGCTCAAGTTATTTCCTAGGACTTGGAATCAGCCATGTCTAGTTTGAGCTGAGCTGGTGAAGACTGGGTGGACCACAGACCTTTCAACTGGGCGATCGCTAGTGACCTTTGGACATCAGAGGGTGGACAACGCCATGTTCGGAACATGTGGCCTAGTGACTCCTGCACAGAATAATACTTACTGAACCTTTTCCGAATCACCTTTCCCCACGCCTCAGACCAAGCTGCTGCTTTATTTTTCATCCTGTAGATACTCCGAGCCCCTTGCCTTTGGGATGCGGATTTGAGACTTGATCTTCCTGTTCTCAAACTCCAGGGGCAGCACAGTGGTTTGACTGTCTATTCACTGAAAGAAACAAACCAGAGAGGTGGCACCACGATGAAGACTTGGTCCAGTGAGGCTGGCTTTAAGACAGAGAAAAGGGGAACGTAAGCAGGGAATATGGGCAGCCTCTAGAAATCGAAGACAAAGAAACATCTTCCACGAGGCCCTGCTGACACCTGAGTTTTAGCCCCATGAGAACTATTTCAGGCTTTTGACCTCCAGAACTATAAGATAATAAATTTATGTCATTCTAAGCCACTGAGTTTGTTACAGCACCAGTAGGAAATGAATAAATTATTCACAATAACCGTTTATTGAACTTCTATCATGTTTCAGGCACTGTGTTAAGTGTTTCACATTTATTACTTAATACATATAATAGGTCTATAAAGCAGGGGTTCTTGTTTCTAAATTTAGAAAATGGGGCTCAGGGGAATTTAGTGACTTGGCCAAGGTCACACGGCTAGTGTGTAGCAGAGCAAAGATTCAAAGTCCAGCCCCTCTAGCTCTAAAGGCCATGTGTCACCAGCTTGTCCAGGCTCACCTCTGCTTATCTGGAGTGGCTTAGAGAATACCTCCTCAGGGAATCTTTGTTTTCAGATGCCGGACCTCGGTGTTCTAGGCCGGGGGTCCCCACCCTCTGGGCTGCGGACCAGTACCTGTCGTCAGATCAGTAACAGCCTTAGATGAAAGTGCACTATAAACCTAATGTGCTTGAATCACCCTGAAACCCTCCCGAACCACATCCCAGTCTGTGAAAAAATTGTCTTCCACGAAACCGGTCACTAGGCCAAAAAGCTTGGGGACCACTGTTCCAGGCCGCCTCTTCAGTATTTTGAATCCAGCTGTTCTCTCAGAGGCTTAGTTTCTTGTGAAAAGAGGGTCATAATGCTCATTGGGTGCTCTTTGGGGCTATGGCAAGATTTAAACCCGAATGTGGGTGGTAAAATTCTCTGAACTGTTAAGTGTTCTCCATGTAAGTAATTCAGAATTAACCTCTTCAAACTACCAAGACTTCCCCAAACCTTGCAGCATCCTTTCCCTCCAAGGCTAGGAGCAGCTCCCAGGATACTTAACTCCACCAGGGACACCGGAGAGACCTTTTACACTGCAGTGAAATAACAGAAAAAAATATACATCGGTCCTCAGTTCCTGACACCAGTTCCTAAAAACCCTTGGAATTTCCCAGGTGATAGGTGCACTAGAAGCATCTTAAAATCTTTGGTCTTTCACCCCAGTTCCCAACACAGAGTTCCTAGAGCTCTTTGGATTTCCCAGGTGAGAGGAGTGTCTTTTGTTCTAATGAGGTGACCCTTGTGGGCTCCTGGGTGAGGGCTGGTCACCAGCAAGAGCAAACCATGGTTAGAAGCTTGGAATTCAGCTCTACCCGTGTCCTCTGGGAAGGAGAGAGGGGCTGGAGACTGAGTTGAGGGAGGATGTCTACAGGAAGAAGGCTCCATGAAATATTTTAAATTGAAGTAGAGTTGATTTACAATGTTGTGTTAGTTTCAGATGTACAGCAAAGTGAATCTGTTACACAAATACACATAGCCACTCTTTTTTAGACTCTTTTCCTATACAGCTCATCCCAGAGTATTAAGTAGAGTTCCTCGTGCTGTAAGCAGGCCCTCAATAGTTGTCTATTTTTACTAGCAGTGTGTATGTGTCAATCCCAATCTTCCAATTTATTCTCCCCAACCCCCAGTAACAAGTTTATTTTCTGTATCTGTAACTTTATTTCAGTGTTATAGATAAGTTCATTTATAGCCTTTATTTTAGATTCCACATATAAGCAATATCATATGATATTTGTCTTTATCTGACTTACTTCACCTAGTGTGATAATCTCCAGATCCATCCGTGTTGTACAAATGGCATTATTTCATTCCTTTTATTGACTGAGTAATATTCCACTGCCCCTCCATCTTCTTTACCCATTGCTCTGTCTGTGGCCACTTAGGTGTTTCCACGTCTTGGCTGTTGAAATATTGCTGCTAAGAATGTTGAGGGTACATGTATCTTTTTGGGTGAGAATTTTGTCTAAATGTATGCTCAAGAGTGGGATTGCTGGAGCATATGGTAGCTTTATTTTGTTTTTTAAGGAACCTCCATACTGTTTTCCATAGTGACTACACCAGTTTACCTTCAACCAACACTGTAGAAGGGTTCTCTTTTCTCCATACCCTCTCCAGCATTTGTTTGTAGACTTTTTGATGATGGCTGTTCTGACCGGTGTGAGGTGATTTCTCATCATAGTTTTGATTTGCATTTCACTAATAATTAGTGATGTTGAGCATCTTTTCATGTACTCTTTGGCCATTTATATGTCTTCTTTGGAGAAATGTCTGTTTACATCTTCTGCCCATTTTTTGATTTTTTAAAAAATATTTAGTTATAACATTACTGAGCTTCATGAGCTGTTTGTAAATTTTGGAAATTAATCCCTTGTTTGTCTCATTGTTTGCAAATACTTTCTCCCATCTTGTGGGTTGTCTTGGCATTTTGTTTATGGCTGCCTTTGCTGTGCAAAAGCTTTTGAGTTTAATTAGGTCCCGTTTGTTTGTTTTTCTGTTACTCTAGGAGACAGATCAAAAAAGATCTTGCTGTGATTTATCTCAAAGAGTGTTCCACTTATGTTTTCCTCTAAGAGTTTTTTATAGTTTTGGTCTTATTTTAGGTCTTTAATCCATTTGAGTTTATTTTTGTGTATGGTGTTAGAGAATGTCCTAATTTCATCCTTTTACATGTAGCTGTCCAGTGCAGCCAGCACACTCACTGAAGTGACTATCTTTTCTTCATTGTATACTTCTTCCTCCTTTGTCATGGATTAATTGACCATAGGTGTGTGGGCTTCTTTTGGGGCTTTATATCCTGCAAGGGCTTTTTCTAGTTCCAGAGAGCTGGGGCTACTCTCTGGTTTCTGTGTGCACATGGTAATTCCACCAGCAGCGGATCTGCTGGAGGCAGCAAATACTGCCTGTAGGGAGAAATGTGGCAGTGGTAAGGTCAAGAAAAATAACCTGTTGGTGCTTGGATGTCAGGTTGGAGACATCCTTCTGTCAAGGACTCCATCACAGGGAAGACAGGAATAAAGGCAAAATTGGTCCCACAGCGTTGCCCCTTTGAGTCCAGGAGAAAATTTGGCAGAGGCTGGGATATAAAAACTGAGTCAGATTTGTCCTCTCTCAATTGAGTCTCTTAAAATAAGATTTCCTGGGACTCTGCCTCTTTTGGCAGATGGAGATATTCAGAGGGCATTTGCTGGCCTGAACAAAGGGACACAAGCAAGAAGCCAAGAAGGGCAAAGGAATTTGTGAAGTTCCGTTTGCAAAATGTGGGCAAGGTCAATGGTGGTGGTGGGGAGGGGAGTGGTAGATGGACCAATTAGAAGCTGCACTTGAGGCCAGTGGGATAGGAGAGCTGGTCAAACTGTGGGTGGGGAGAATTCCCTGGCTGTCCAGTGGTTAGGACACCGTGCGTGTTGGGTTCAATCTCTGGCCAGGAAATTAAGATCTTGTAAGCCATGGTGGGTAGGGCCAGAGACCAATACAAATCCAGACACGTTGATTGGGGACGAGGGGAAGACTGGGTGGGTGGAGTGATAAAAGCTAGGGAAGGGGTCAGTGGAACAAATGCTGCTCATTAGGTGCCTCAGCTCTTGCCCACCTCCTGCCCACCCAAGCTGGCACCCCAGAATGAAGCCAGCACAGTCAGTTCAGCCGAGAGACTCTGTGGGTGCAGACACAGGGAAATACAGCTGCTGGGCTGAGCACTGCCAGGACAGCATGAGTGCATTAGAAGAGGACCACCAGGGAAAGACCTGTATCTTCACAGATGCCTGGAGTCAGGCTCTCCAAGAGCCTCAGCTCAGAAAGTCCTTCACACCTGCCTTAAGCATCTCTTCTTAGGCCCACCTGTAAAATGAGGGAACTGCACTAGTGGTTCTCTAAGATCCTTCTTGTGACATTCTGGTATTCTATGGCTAGTTCCATGTAGAATGGGGGAGTCAGAGTCCACCTTTGACCAACAGAGGAAACAGATGACGCTTCTAGACTCGGCGGTGTCTCTCCCTTACTCAATTCCAACTGCAACAGTAATGATGATCCACTTTACAAGGTCTTGAGCATGACTATCAGCATCACTTGGGAGGTTGTTAAAAACAGATTCTTAGAGCCCCCTGCCATTAAGTCTGGACAGATTCTAGAAGCCTAACAAGCCCTATAGGTGATTTCAATCTTCAGGAAGATTTGATAAGCAGTGTGTCTCAACTATAGCTGCACATTAGGGTCACCTGGGGAGTTTTTAAAACAATATTTTTTATTGATTTATTATTTTGCTGTGCCGGGTCCTAGTTGCGGCACCCAGGATCTTCCATCTTCATTGCTGCTTGTGAACTCTTAGTTGCAGCATGCGGGATCTAGTTCCCGGAACAGAGATCGAACCTGGGTTCTGCATTGGGAGCATGGAGTCTTAGCCACTGGATCACTAGGGAAGTCCCCAGCTGGGGAACTTTAAAACTATTGGCACTAAATCCTCACCTCAAGCCATGTTCCAGTGGGTTTGGTCTGGGGGTGGGGCCCAGGAATTGGTTCTCTTACAAGCACCTCAGTGCTCTACTGTGCAATCAAAGTTAAGAAATCTATGCATTTGTCTACCTCTGAGCTGCTTCACCCAATACAGAAGGCTTTTGACAAATGTGGCTATTTAAATCCAAATTAACTAAAAGCTTAAAATTCTGTTCCCAAGTTGCACTAGCTACACTTGAAGAGCCCTATAGCTACTTGAGATTAGTTGGAGAAGGTGACGGCACCCCAATCCAGTACTCTTGCCTGGAAAATCCCATGGATGGAGGAGCCTGGTAGGCTGCAGTCCATGGGGTCACTACAAGTCGGACACGACTGAGCGACTTCACGTTCACTTTTCACTTTCATGCATTGGAGAAGGAAATGGCAATCCACTCCAGTGTTCTTGCCTGGAGAATCCCAGGGACGAGGGAGCCTAGCGGGCTGCCACCTATGGGGTTGCACAGAGTCAGACACGACTGAAGTGACTTAGCAGCAGCAGCAGCAGTGGTTACATATTCAGCAACACAGATACCAGTACAGAAAATTCTATTGGTAGCTGCTGCTCTAGAAAACTGGTCCCCAGATATTCATAATTCCTACTCACTGCACCATGATGTACCAAGGAATCTGATTTGAGATTGTGTTGCTGCAAGGAGATCCAACCAATCCATTCTGAACGAGATCAGCCCTGGAATTTCTCTGGAAGGAATGATGCTAAAGCTGAAACTCCAGTACTTTGGCCACCTCATGCGAAGACTTGACTCACTGGAAAAGACTCTGATGCTGGGAAGGATTGGGGGCAGGAGGAGAAGGGGACAACAGAGGATGAGATGGCTGGATGGCATCACTGACCCGATGGACATGAGTCTGAGTGAACTCCGGGAGTTGGTGATGGACAGGGAGGCCTGGTGTGCTGCGATTCCTGGGGTCGCAAAGAGTCGGACACGACTGAGCGACTGAACTGACTGACTGACTGAGTCTGGGGGTGGGGCCCAGGAATTGGTTCTCTTACAAGCACCTCAGTGCTCTACTGTGCAATCAAAGTTAAGAAATCTATGCATTTGTCTACCTCTGAGCTGCTTCACCCAATACAGAAGGCTTTTGACAAATGTGGCTATTTAAATCCAAATTAACTAAAAGCTTAAAATTCTGTTCCCAAGTTGCACTAGCTACACTTGAAGAGCCCTATAGCTACTTGAGATTAGTTGGAGAAGGTGACGGCACCCCAATCCAGTACTCTTGCCTGGAAAATCCCATGGATGGAGGAGCCTGGTAGGCTGCAGTCCATGGGGTCACTACAAGTCGGACACGACTGAGCGACTTCACGTTCACTTTTCACTTTCATGCATTGGAGAAGGAAATGGCAATCCACTCCAGTGTTCTTGCCTGGAGAATCCCAGGGACGAGGGAGCCTAGCGGGCTGCCACCTATGGGGTTGCACAGAGTCAGACACGACTGAAGTGACTTAGCAGCAGCAGCAGCAGTGGTTACATATTCAGCAACACAGATACCAGTACAGAAAATTCTATTGGTAGCTGCTGCTCTAGAAAACTAGTCCCCAGATATTCATAACTCCTACTCACTGCACCATGATGTACCAAGGAATCTGATTTGAGATTGTGTTGCTGCAAGGAGATCCAACCAATCCATTCTGAACGAGATCAGCCCTGGAATTTCTCTGGAAGGAATGATGCTAAAGCTGAAACTCCAGTACTTTGGCCACCTCATGCGAAGACTTGACTCACTGGAAAAGACTCTGATGCTGGGAAGGATTGGGGGCAGGAGGAGAAGGGGACAACAGAGGATGAGATGGCTGGATGGCATCACTGACCCGATGGACATGAGTCTGAGTGAACTCCGGGAGTTGGTGATGGACAGGGAGGCCTGGTGTGCTGCGATTCCTGGGGTCGCAAAGAGTCGGACACGACTGAGCGACTGAACTGACTGACTGACTGCTCAAAGTACCATGAAAGAGTTTGATGAATGTTTGCCTCCCACAGGCCTGGCATCTCACATCCAGTATCTCATTTGCTTCTTATCAGCTCTGCAAAATAGGCCAGAGTAGGATTATTGCTTCCACCTGATAAACAACCAAGGCTCATAGGAAGAAAGGGATTTAAGGTCCCACAGCTAGCAGGTGGCAAGGTTAGGAATCAAATCAGAAACCTGGACTTCTAGTTCAGTACTTCCGGTGATGTTTTTCACAAGGGCCCTTTAGAGACCAACTGGTGTGAACACCCTCATTGTACAAATGAAGACACTGAGATCAGAAAGAGAGGCAGATTGCAGATGCACAGCAAACCGATGACAAACTGAAACTGGTAGACTGGTTTTTAGTCTTCAGTGCAGGACCCCATATAGGAGAGCAAGGAGCATGAGAACAGGGGTGGGGAGAAAAAGTGGGATTTTAAGTCCCCACCAGGGACCTCCTGCTTGTAGGTAGTGGTAGAACATCAGGAAGCTAGAAGTCAGGCAAGCTCATTCTCTCCTTGCAGACCAGAGGAGCTCTTTGTCCTCAGGGAGGATTATATGAGATGGCACAGCTGTGCAGCTGTCGGCAAGTTCTGCTTCCCTGTCAGGTGACCAGCCCCCTGGCCTAGGGGACACTGCACTGGGAGCTCCCCACTGAAGAGGTTCCAGTGGATGGGACCAACGTCTCCCTCTTTTAAAGGTTCATTTTCATACTTTTTTAATTGGAGTATAGTTAGTATACGATATGTTAAAAGTGTACAACATAGTGAATCAAAACTTTTACATATTATACGCCACTTACAGCCTTATAAAATGCCATGTGGTGCTGTTAGAGCAGGTGCCACCAGTGGCCACTGCTGCCCCACCTGGACACACACACTGCAGGCCCCCGGGTCACCTCTGCATCCCTAACTCTCTGTTCCCAGGTCCTGCTGTCCTAGACCCAGTGCCAGGCTGCGGTGTGGACTGAGCGGGGCCAGGCATTTGCTCAGATCGGGGATCGTGGTGAGGTGGTTGTTGCCAGGGCAGACCTCTCTGCCCTATCTGTTGACAGGCCAGCACCCCTGTACTCCTCATGAGTGGAGCCTAGGCTCTGCCAGCATTTCTGTAGGTCCCACCAGTTCTCCAGGCAGCCACAGGGCTTGACCCTTCTGTGTGGGACCTCGGGACTGGACTATCCAGTCTGTGGTTCCACCCGCTCACTCCCCAGGATGAGTGTCCGCTCGTGTGATCAGATTTCCTTCTCAGTCCCCTCCCAGGGTCACAGGTGCTCACCCGGTGCTTTTCTTCCTGTCCTACCTGATTCTGTGGGAATCTTTTCGTAGCCTTGGTTACATAGGAACTCTTCCAGTTTCCAGATAGTATTCTGAGCGGCTTACTGCACACATAGATACGTTTTTGGTGTGTGTGTGGGAGGAGGTGAACTCTACGTCCTCATACTCAGCCATTTTCTTCAGGCTCCAACTCAGATCTTTATTCCAACCATTCTAACAATCACTTCAACATGTGAGTACCCATGTCTCTCCACTTCTCTCCATGGCAGACCCTTCTTTCTCCCCTAAGCCCACCATCCAAGCTTCAGCGACCTTGGCACAGAAGAGTGTGATAAAACCCATTCCAGGAAGTACCGAGTTACGTTATGCCTCTCTTCCAGTGGGGAGGAGCCCTCAGCTTCTCTCCAGGGACCTGAACAGCTTATGTTTGTCCACAAATACCTGGCCTTTCAGGTGCTCTGAGACTGACGTGTGACCGTGGCCAAGTCACTCTTCTTTCACTGCGCCTCTTACCTGCCCACCGCGCCCCATTCAGAGATAGCACCTGGGGCAGCTGATAGACAGTAAAATTTTGTCCCTGCAGCTGGGCCCACCCCCTGATGTCAGCGCCAGGCCCACAGCGATACACGATGTGTTAGGAAAGGCGGGTGGGATGCAGGAACACCCTCCCTGTGGGAAAGACCTAGGCCAGGGATGCTGCCACTGATAACTGCCAGGCCAGGAACCTCCAGGGTGTGGGGACAGCTACCACCCATGTCCTTGTGTCCCCTTGCACCCTGACCCCTGGCATCCAGGTGTAGAGCAGCGGGTAGAAGCAGGGGTAGGTAACTGTGTGAACCTTGGTGGTTTTGATGCCAAGGAGGTGCCCCCTAAAAAGCAGAAAGGACCTTCACCATCACCCGTACACTCTGCCAGCCCATCGGTGCTTTCACGTCCTGTTTCAGCCTCAGGGCCTCACTCCAAGCCTTCACTTATTCTGACAGGCAGCATTTGAGCCAGCCTTTACTCCAGCCTCAGCCCCCACACCAACCCTGGGTAAGGCCAGGGCCCATGCCAGTTCCTGAGAAGTCCAGAACTGCTGGTGAGTCCCTCAGCTCCCAGGACTTACTCCGCAAGGAATCCTGCCCCCAGCAGAGGCCTTGTGTAAAGACCCACTTCCTCTCTCTCCCAGGAAAGCGAGGCCAGATGAATGCAGTATCACGAGTTCTTTTTATTTTCCATAGCTTGCCTGCCCCAGGGTGAAGGTATGACCACAGTTCACCTCTTCACAGCCGCCATGTGCTGCACAGGGAAACCCCACCTCCCTCAACCTGCCCCGTCTCCAGCCTGGCCCGGCACTTCTCAATTAGAACAGTGTTTCTAATTTTCAATTAGAACAGTGTTTCTAATTTTCATTCTGCAGCCTGAAGTGCTCAGGTTGGGGGAGAAACTTGGTTAAAGATGTTTAAGAGACGCTGGACTCTTGGCTCCTTCTTTGTGAGTTTGCAGTGCACATTAGCATATTAAAGGCTCTGAAAAGTCCTGCACTTTGCAGAG
The DNA here is from genome assembly GCA_006408675.1 of Madoqua kirkii. Classification (NCBI taxonomy): domain Eukaryota; kingdom Metazoa; phylum Chordata; class Mammalia; order Artiodactyla; family Bovidae; genus Madoqua; species Madoqua kirkii. The sequence goes on along the minus strand of SJYC01086110.1, from coordinate 36,905 downwards.
CTGTGTAACTCGAGTGAGCCTGTGTGGTGAGTTGCTCAGTCACGTCTGACTCTTTGCGACCCCGTGGACTCTAGCCCGCCAGGTTCCTCTCTATGGGATTCTCCAGGCAAGAATACTGGAGTGGGTTGCCATGCCCTCCTCCAGGGGATCTTCCCAGCCCAAGGATTGAACCCAGGTTTCCTGCACTGTGGGTGGATTCTTTGCCGTCTGAGCCAACAGCAGAGCTGTGTAACTTGGGTGAACTTAAGAGTTTCCCAAATTACTTGGCCACCCCTTCTTTTCTCGGTTGTGACCATTCACATCCAGAGCTGCCCCCAAGGCTCCTGGATAATGTGTTTGCACAGGTTTGGAGAAGCAGAGTCACATCTGAATACCTAGAAGGAGAAATGGATGAAGCCCAGATCTAGGGGAATGAAGACAGCGGTCTGGGTTGATGGCGGAAACCTCTGTTGCCATGAGTTGACCTTTCCCACATGCTGGCCCCCGGGGAGCTTGGGGACCTCAGGCAAGGTCCACTGGATCTTGTGATCTCAGTGTGCTCTCTGCTAAAGCTTGGAAAGAAGCTGCTTTGAGGATCTTTCACAGATGAGGAGTGAGGTACATGTGCAGGCATTTAATCAAAATGCTTATACAGAGACAGGATTGTTATTGTCTCCAGATGACCCAGTGCTTCCTGAGAAGAATCTTGAATCCACAGATGGTCAGGCCTGGACAGGCCTGCTGAGGTTAGTTACTCCAGCCGCCCCTCTGCACTGATGGGAAGGCTGAGGGCCAGGATCTACAGGCCTGGGGTCAGGGTGCTAGTAAGGACTGAGTGGAGAGCCTCACTGAGAGACTGGGCAGGGTGGGGCAAACAGAGCAAGGAGAAAGACCACGTCTCACACACAGCCTCCTAGACTTCAGAGAGGAAGACAGTATGCTCAGATGACAGACGAGCCCCAGTCCTGGCTCGGGGTCCCTCTCCCGCCTCGGTTTCCTCATCTACACGGGGATGAAGTTCCAGCTCTGGCTGTTGAGGGTACGCAGATCCACTAGGGGGCACCCGAGTCCTGATGGTGCTGAGGCTGCGGGAGCAGGAGGGTGGCAAGTGAACTCTGCCTGGTCCGGGAGGAGCAGCTCTGGCCTTAGCCCTTGGATGGACCAGACTCTGGGTCTGGGGCCGATGGTGTGCCCGATGCTCTGCCCAGTGGGCAAGGGACCCAGTGCCTCCCCACTTTAATTCACAGAGTGTGGTCCTTTTCCTCCCCTGCTGACCTCCAGCCCCTAGTCTGACCTTAGACAAGTCTAGAATGGAACAGTGAGTGACTCAAGGGCGGTCTGTTCAATTGCCGTAACTGGTTTAGAGGCTGAGGAAAGGTCAGGCAGGGTGAGGTGGCTGGGGCAAGTTAGGTCACTGAGGAGCCGGCAGCAAAGCTGACAAGTTAGGACTAGGGGCGTGTTCCCTCTTGGTTGGATGCCCAGTGTGGCATGGTTGCCCCTGGGGAAAGCCTCAGTGCTCCCTGACCTGAACAGAGAGAAGGGTCAGGGGAGTGGGGAACAAAAGGGTTCCTGTCGCTTGTCCCCTGCACCGGCTCGAGGGAGCGCACTGCTCGGGGCCTAGGTAGCCCCCAGGTGATTCTGTGTAGCCCAAGCCCCCAGGGCCCACTGGGCACACACCCTGGCTCCCCGTTTCACTCCTGCCCTGATCCCCTCCTGGGAAAAGGACAAGAGGCCCCTGCTGCCTTCTCTGCCAGGTCCCGGAGAGGAAGCTGTGACCGCAGGCATCCTGGAGGTGCAGGCCCTATGTGGCCAGGAAGGAGACCTCAGTGGGGGCGACAGAGGCCAGCGGGAAGGCAGGGGCGGCGTCAGCCCCGAGGACCCGGTACAGCAGCTCCTCCTTCTCCTGCTGGAGCTGCCGCCGTGATTGCGACTCCTTCTCCAGGGCCTCGCGGGCAAGAAGCAGGTCCGCCGAGAGCTGCCTGTGGACACAGAGCCCGCGCTGCCTGAGGGGACCCCTGCTCGGGGCCTCCAGCAACTTCGAAGACCAGCCCATTCCTCCAGGAAGCCTGCCCAGTGGCCCCACTTGAAAAGGCAACTCCAGCTGTTGACCAAGGTGGCCTCAGCTTTGGGTTCAGATCTGCTCCACTCCTAGAAAGCGTAATTCTGCCCCAGGTATTCACTCTGGGAAAATCTGCAAAATGGGAATGCTAACAGGACCGGCTCTAGAGTCATTATAATGATTAGGGTTAGATGAGATAAACGTTGTCAACAAATTACATCTGACACATGATCTCAGCTGTCATTGACTGACCCCTCACCACCGATTCAGTCATTCTTTTGGCCTCTTGAACCCTAAGCTTCCTGTTCCTTCTTCCTGAACTGCGCTTTCCCAGGGAGCCCACTCAGCTGGGATGGGGACAAACAGATTATTAATCAGTCCTGCTACTTCTGTTTCCGGGCAGAGCTGGTCCCTTGGGATTCCTGACCCCCAAGCAAAGAGGAGCCAGCCTCCTCCCCCAGATAGGCTTGGGCTTCCTGGAGACTCTCCCAACTGGAGATTCACAAAAAATAAGCGGTGGGGATGGGAGGAGCAGGGCGTGGGAGCAGCTACCTTGACACAGCCATCTGGTTGCGGCCTCTGGCGTGGAGGTCCTCGTTCTCCTGCTGTAGGGTGGTGATCTTCTCCTCCAACAGCAGATTTCTTTCTTTCTGTAACAAATCAGAGTGAGCTCAGAAAGCCCCCAGCACAACATGTGCCATCACCTCCCTCTTATCCGTGGCCACCAAAAACACTGATTCACTTTAGACCAAATGTTACATTTCATGAGGCACTAAGATTACTTGGAACAATGCAACTAAGGCGTGTACACAGGACTGCCAACTTTTCCCTTCGCCAGATGAGTATTAAAAAAAGAAGACAGCCACTACCATCTAAAATCTCCATCAGTTCCCAAGAGAAAAAAATAGTTTGGTTCTCCAAAAGACATAATTAAATAATGTATATAAATGTAAGTGTATCTGTTACGCTATTACACAAAAAATGGTTGAACAAAATGGATAAGGGTCCACTGAAATGGTCTAACTTTAGGTTGTGTGGCACACAAGAGGCCAGCGAACTTCTTCCAGGACAATGTAACGTAATCTGTTTGGATTAAATTCTAAGTCCCCCAAGGCCTTCCTTCTGGAGACAAAGCCATGGTGTCCCTAACGCCCACCACTGCCCAGGCCCGTCCTTGCTGACTCTGATTGATTTCCCATATCTGTCAGATTTTTTTTTTTTTTCCGGCATTGACTCCTTCCTCAACCCTTGCTAGCCCTGTGACATCTGCCAGCCCCTCCTGGTTAGCCAGGCTACTTGCCCCGGTGTTACCCAAGTGATAGCGACATGAATGGTCAAGAAGTACAAGACCAGGATGAGAAGGAGCCACTGCTGGGCCCAGACCAGCCCCAGTGACTCAGGGGCCAGCATGGGCGGGAGGTCAAAGCTGGTGCGGACCAGGCTGGGCCTCCCTCAGAGTATAATCAGTACCTACCCCCTGCACACACGACCAAGGAAACGCCCAGGAAGGGGAAGCGCAAGGCTGCCTCCCAGCCCCCTTCCCCATCCCTCCATTCCAGCCGCTGCCAGCCACGGACCACTGTCTCCATGAGGATCAGCCGCTTGTCCAGCTCATGGATTCGCTCGTTCTTCATCTCAATGACAAAGTGTAAGCTCTCCAGCTCTTGCTCCCAGAACTGGCTGAGGCTCCCGTGCTCCTAGACAGGAACACAGAGTGACCTTAGACCAGCCAGCATGGGGAGGGGCAGGGGGGTGGAGAGAGTGGGCTCCCTCCCTCCCCTCCATTCTGCCCCCAACTGTGTTTGACAAGCCACCTCCCCCTCTTGGCCTGTGGCAAGTGCTTAACATGCTGTATCTTACTCTATTCCAACAGTGCCTGCTACGCCCACACCATCATGGACAAGGAAACCGTGGTTTACAGGGGTTAAGTTGCTTCTGCTAAGTGGTAAGTCTGAGCTTAGCACTTCATTCTGAGTCCACAGCGTGAGCCCTTGACCACCCACCTGCTTCTCTCTGATCTTTATGTTCCCCCTCAGTGACACGGGGACACTGTTTCTTCCAGACCCTCATTAACATAAGAGCATCAGTTCTAGACCCAACCTTAAAGAGGGACTGGCCTTTCCTGTTGCCCAGACCTGGACCTTTCTGGAGACTGAAGGAGGACAGGCTGTGGGGACCGCCACCTACCTGGATGTGCTTCTTGTAGTCTCGGCTCAGGATGGACTCCTCTGCCCTCTTCATCTTGGCCTGGAAGGCCTCCAGCTGTGCAGTCAGTCTGTCAATGGTCTCCTGGAGGGGGGAGCAGGCAGGAGATGATGCAAGCCTTGCTCATAAGGCTGGAGGTGGGCTTCTCCACCCCCTGGGGAGGGGTCAGTGTTGGCTTCTTCAGTCTGTCTTTGCTCTACCCAGCACTGCAGGCTTAAGCTTCTTCAACCACTGCTCAAAACATACAGCCCCAGCTCTCCATACCCTTGGGGACGATGTCAGGGTATTCAAGGCTGGTGGCAGACTGGCATTCAAAGTGCATGCAAGCCAGGCTCAGCATCCTTGTCTGTCTCTTCTCTCACTGCTCCCTCTACATGCCCTCTCCTGCAGCCAACATCACATCACCCTTGCTGCTGCCAGAGACATGCCTGCCTCCATACTGCTCCCCTGTCAAGGATTTCCCTCCACCTAAACTTTGTCCGTCGCCTCTAGGATAGCGCACCCCCTTAGCAGGGCTCACAGACTCCCATCGTTTGGCCCCTGCCTCTCTGGCCTCCACTGTTTGCCCCTCATGCTCTGTACCCAGGCCTCCTGGACTTGTGTCAGTTCCACAGGTACTCTGTATTTTTCCCCCTTTCCTCCATGCATTTAAACACGTATTTTTTGTTTGTTTGCTTTCTGCTAAGGCACTTTTCCTACCCTTCTTCATCTGAAAAATTCCAACCCACACACAGATTCCAGCTTAGACCTCACCCTCTCTAGAAAATCCCTAACCAGTCAATCTGGGTCAGAGGCCTTCCTTCACACTTCCATGGCTCCCTGCACAGCAACCCAAGGCTCTAATCACACCATGGCCCCAGGCCCACGATGTCTCCAAGATGCTCCCAACCATCCCTGAAAAAGACTCCAACCCTCATCTCAGACCAAGACCTCCTGAGCTGACAGCAGGGTCGCCACATCACAGAGACTCACACGGCCCAGCTCTTCTCACCTGCAGGGCCGCCTTGGCCTCCTGGAAGGAGTGGGTAAGGGCTTCCTTGTCCTGCTCATAGGAGGCCTGGAGGACTGGAGGGAAAGGAGACGCAGTGAGCTCAGACCCCCAACACTTCACCCTACATGGCCAGAGAGCCCAGGTGACCCCTTGGGACCATAGGGGTCAGGAGTCTGAGAATGCTTTTATTCATCTTTCTATCTCATGGGCTTGGGGCTGAACTAGAACTATGCTGCTGCTGCTAAGTCACTTCAGTCGTGTCTGACTCTGTAGATGGCAGCAGCCCACCAGGCTTCCCCGTCCCTGGGATTCTCCACGCAAGAACACTGAAGTGGGTTGCTATTTCCTTCTCCAATGCATGAAAGTGAAAAGTGAAAGTGAAGTCGTTCAGTCATGTCCGACCCTCAGCGACCCCATGGACTGCAGCCTATCAGGCTCCTCTGTCCATGGGATTTTCCAGGCAAGAGTACTGGAGTGGGGTGCCATTGCCTTCTCCAAACTTAGAACTATAGTAGATATTTAATAGAAGCTCATGGAAAGGGAAACAAGTGAGATCCTGGGAAGATCTTGCATCCTGCCTCCTCTACAAAGTTCCTTTCGGAAAATTCCAACCTTGTCTCAGTTGAAAGAAGACAAGAAGGAAATGACCAGTCACTGGGTGGGATGGGAAACAGGACAGGGAACAGGAAAGTGAAATATAGCCGAAAGCCCAGGGATGCAAGGGGCCTGTGTCATAGGGGCAGTGACACAAGGAAAAGAATGCTCAGTAACATAAATGTGATAGAGCTATCAAAATTGATAAGGTCAGCTCTATAAAAACTATATAAATTATTATAAAAACTAATTTAAAACTTTTTGATAAATTATGGGACAGGTAATTTGCCAAGACAGGTTCAGTTCCAAGTAAGAGGAAGGAAGCACATGCCATCCAGTCTCCTGAATTTAGCTATAAAACCAGGACAGAATGAATGGCACAACTATTTTCAGACTGAACAGTAAATGGTGGCAGGCAGACTGGGCAAGAAGATTAGAATTCAAAGCACTGCTCAACCAATGTATTTGTTTAATTTAAACAAGACCCAGAATCTGATGTATTCAAATATTCAACATGTTCAGAATGCAATACAAAATTGCTCAGCATGCAAATCCAAAATCCCTCAGGTGACAAGTCTAAATATTCAGCATGCAAAGTGGGAAAATCTCATCTCTCCTGAGAAAAGACACTGAGCAGATGCCAACACTGAGGTGCCACAGATTTCATCCTCCAGGGGATCTCCCTGACCCAGGAGTCAAACCCAGGCCTTTTGCATTGCAGGCAGATTCTTTACTGACTGAGCTACAAGGGAAGCCCGTTGGGATTATGAAGGGACCTTAAGGAAGCTACTATATATATAAGGAAGCTCTGAAATAAAGCTTAATGCTCTTCCAAAGAATGAAAAATCAGAAACTGTAACCAAACATTAAAACAGGAGGGAATTTTAGAACAACAGGAGCAAAAAATGAAGTGAAAACTCACTTGGTGGGCTCAATAGAGGAACAGAGATGATATAAAAAAGAGTCTGCTGGTGATGAATTCTTTTAGGGTTTCTTCATTTAGAATGTCTCTATTTCACCTTCTTTCCTGAAGAACATTTTTTTCTGAAGATAGGATTCTTGATTTATAGTTCTTTTACTTTAGCAGTTTTAAAATGTCCTTATTCCTTGTAGCCTCCAAGCTTTCTAATGAGAAATCTACAATTCATTCAAACTTATTTCCTCTTGTAATGCACCATTTTTCTTTGGTTCTGTTCCAGATTTTTTTGTCATTAGTTAAAACAAAATATGTTTGAGTGTGGGTTTTGTTGGGCTTGCTTTGGGATTCAATACACATCTTTCACCAGCAGGATTATTTTTTGCCAAATTTGGGAAGCATCCAACCATTCTTTCTTCAACTAGTTTTTCTGCACTGCATCCTTTCTGAGTCTTTGACACAAATGTCAGACATCTTAGGATTGTTTTATGGATACCCGAGGATCTGTCCATTTTTTTCCAATATTTTTTGGCTTTGTTCAGATTTATGGTAATTTCTATGGATAGAAGATACCTACATTAAATATGTCACAGGTAGGTTAAAAGTAAAAGAATGAAAAAGCAACATTTAAGAATAAGGAAGATTCTCAGGGATGAAGAAGTACATTACATCATGATAAAGTGGTCTATTTTCCAGGAAGACATAACAACCTTAAATATCTATACAAGTATAGTCATTCTTCAAATTACATGAAGCAAAAACCGACAGAACTGAAAGGAGAAACAGACAAATACACAATTACAGTTGAAGACTTAAACATTCCTCAATACTCGATAGGAAGCATAGGCAGACAATCAGTAAGAATATAGACCTGAACAATACTGCCAACTTGTTTTAACTGATTAATTTATAAAGTACTCCACAGCAGAATACACATTCTTTCTGAGTGCACGTGAAGCATTCATAAGATAGACCATACTTGAATCATAAAATAAGCTGTAACAAGTTTAAAAAGGAATGAACTATACACTATGTTCTCTGACTGCAAAGGAATCAAACTGGATACTGGTAACAAAAAGAGAACTGGAAAATGTCCAAACACTTAGAAGGAAATACCCTTCTAAATTGTCAGTGAGCTAAAGAGGAAGTCTTGAGGGAGATTAGAAGAAATTTTGAACTGAACAAAAAATATGAAAGATCAGTTTCTAGGATGCAGATAATGCAGTGCTTAGGGGGAAATTTTTAGCATTAAGGGCTTATGTTAGAAAAGTGAAAGTAGCTCAGTTGTGTCCAACTCTTTGTGATTCCATGGACTATATAATCCATGGAATTCTCCAGGCCAGAATACTGGAATGGATAGCCTTTCCATTCTCCAGGGAATCTTCCCAACCCAAGGATAGAACCCAGGTCTCTGGCATTGCAGGCAGATTCTTTACCAGCTGACTCACTGGGGAAGCCCACTGAAGTTAAATTTGTACTTAAATACTGCCTGGAAGAGAAATGGCCAAGCATGTCTTCTCTTGTGTTTATCTGGCGTCTGTGTATCCTCCATGGTCAAATATCTGTTTAGATCTTTAAGTTTCTCTGAAAAATTCTACTGAATATTTTAAAATGATATAGTACAACTCTCTACAATCTCTTTCACAGACAGAAGCGGAAGGGACATTTCCCAGCTCATTCCATGAGGCAAGCTTTGCCCTGAAACTACAACCAGACAGATGGTACAAGAAAACTATAGACCTGCTGCTGCTGCTAAGTCGCTTCAGTCGTCTCTGTGCGACCCCATAGACGGCAGCCCACCAGGCTCCCCTGTCCCTGGGATTCTCCAGGCAAGAACACTGGAGTGGGTTGCCATTTCCTTCTCCAATGCATGAAAGTGAAAAGCGAAAGTGAAGTCGTTCAGTCGTGTCTTTGCGATCCCATGGACTGCAGCCCACCAGGCTCCTCCATCCACGGGATTTTCCAGGCAAGAGTACTGGAGTGGGATGCCATCGCCATAAACGCAGACAAAAATCTTCAATAAAATATTAGCAAATCAAGTTCAGCAACATGTAAAAAGACCAAGAGAGGTTTTGTTAATGCAAGCTCAAAAATTGAAAGCTCAAATTAATATAATCTACCATGTTAATAGTATAAAAAAGAAAAATCACATGATTATATGGATCACGAATCTAAATGTAAAACTTAAAGCCATATAATTTTTGGAAGAAAAGAGAGAAGATCTTTGTTACCTAGAGTTCAGCAAAGAGTTCTTAGACATGACACCAACAGCATAATTGATAAAAGAAAAAATGACCTAGAACTTATTAAAATTAAAAGCTTTGCTTTGTGAAAACCATTAATGAGAGAATGAAAAAACAAACAAATAAATCTTAAACACACACACATGGACTAGGAGAAAATATTTGTAAATACAAAGGACCTGTATCCAAAATACATAAAGATCTCTCAAAACTCAACAGTAAGAACAAAACAAGCTAATTAGACACATAGGACTTGAACCGACATTCTGCCAGAGGTTATACAGACAGCAAATAAAGCCAAGAAAAGATGCTCAACATGATTAATCATTATCGAGATATAAATTATACCCACCGTGAGATATCACTACCTATTTATTAGAGCAGCAAAAAAATGAAGTCTTGACAAGTGTTGTGAAAAGGAACAGTGGAACTCACTCATCACTGATGGGAGTGTAAAGTGATGGTCCCTTAGGAAAGCAGTTTAGTCAGTTCTCACAAAGCTGAATATACATGTACCATGTGACCTATCCATCCCACTCCTAGATATTTACCCAAGAAACTTAAGAGCACACAGAAACCTTACACAAATGTTGAGAAGAGCACTATTCATAAGTACCTCCAGTTGGAAATGACCTGTCCTCACTTGGACAAGGGGATAAGTGAACAATGGATCACAATTCAGCCTTGAAATAGGAGGCATTCCTGATACACCAGTCACTTAGATGACTCTCAAATGCACCACGATGAGGGAAAGAAGCCAGTGTTAAATATTATATTGTATCATTTTGTTTCTGTAATAATCTTAAAAAGACAAAGCCGTGTGTGGAGAACAGATCAGTGTTTCCCAGGGGTTAGGGTGGGAGAGGATGTGAATACAAATGGGCAGCCTGAGAGAGTGTTTTGGGGGTGATGGGACTGTTTTATATTGGATTATGGTGGTGGCTGCATGAATCTATACATGTGTTAAAGTTTATGAAACTATATCAGAAAGCCCATTTTAATGTATAATAATTAAAAAACAAAAATAGAAAATATAAGACAATAAAGTGTCCACAAGTGTAAACATAAACCACCGCTAGTCTTTCCCAGTTACACTTCCCCCATGGTATGCTTCTCCTCGTTTATTTAATGTGAACTTTGTTGTCATTTGGTCACTAAGTTGTGTCTGACTCTTTTGCAACCCCATGGACTATAGCCCACCAGGCTCCTGTGTCTGTGGGATTTCCCAGGCAAGAATATTAGAGTGGGCTGCCATTTCTTTCTCCAGGGGAATCCTGCTAACCCAGGGATTGAACCGCATCTCCTGCATTGGCAGGTGAATTCTCTGCCACTGAGCCACCAGGCGAGCCTCAAGCAGCACCTAACAGGTGCCCAGCAACTGAAAAATTACTATGAAAGGATTCTGACTATTGGGAAGAACCCAAGACAGGCAGTCCCTTCCCCTCTGGTTTTTACAATAGGAAAATTGTCTTATTAATATTTTTATAACACTAAAAAAACTAGTATCAAATCAATGCTCTGCTTGGAGAAAAAAGCTGTTTTCCCATAATAGCTTTGAGAAGGAGGGAAGGAGATATAGATACTTTAGAGATATAGATACTGAAATGAGATTCAAGGTAAATTTCAGAGATACTGTAGAAAGTGAACCGAGGTCAACTGACAGGCCCAGTTTCACAGGGTACATTAGTGCCCTTCAAATTCCCAGGGGAAAGGCTTCAATTCTGTTTCAAAACATTTATGCTAATGTTGCAATATGTTTCAAGATTCTTAAAATTGTTCAGACCTCTGTTCTAGTTATTCCATTTCTGGAAATCTAATCCATTTCTAGTTATTCCATATAATGTAAAATATGGGCACATCTTTAGGCAAAACACATTTAGTGCAGTATTACTTAAACAGTAGTTAAGATCTTTATGTCTAGACTCACAGGAAATAAGGAAAACCATGTGTGCAGTGGTCTAGACTTTACAAACATTTTAGCAGCAGACGAATTACTTGCAAACATGTTTGACACAATGTTAAATAAAAAGAACTGTATATAAAATTTTACATATAAAATAATCTTAACTGTGTTTTTAAAAGATAAAAAATTCTGGGGGAAAGTCATAAAAATACTGATGATGAAAAAAAATTGGTATCACTTTTTGAGGTCAGTTTCAGTAGCATCAAAAATCTAGATAACTTTCCCCAAAGGAGCTATACAAATAATCAACATGCATGAAAAGATGCTCAGCAAAATCAGTCATTAGGGAAACACAGGTCAAAACCACAGTGAGATACCACTTCGCACTCACTAGGGTGGCACTTAATAACAACAGTGACAGAAACTGATGAGTATTGGCAAGTCGCGGTGCAACTGGGACTCTCGTGCACTCCCGTTGGAACTGAAAACCGGTACCGCTACTATGGAAAACAGTTTGGTGGATTCTCAAAAAGTTAAGCATAGAGAATTACCGAAGGACCCAGCAGTTCTGCTCCTGGGGCACAGCCAGGGGAACTGAAAGCAGGTGTCAACCAGGGGCTTGTACTGAAGGCACTTGCTCACAGCCCATCCATGAGCTGATGAATGGATGAGAGTGTGGGGTGCCTAGGCAATGGGCTACTATATGCCACAGAAAGGAAGGGAATACTTTTTTAAATGGTGTTGGGAAAAGGAATGGAGTGCCCATGCACACTGCAGTGTGAATGAGCTTTATTCTGGATGAAGGAAGCCAGCTGTGGGGGTTGTGGGCTTCCATTCACATTCGTGTCTGGAGGGGCAAAGTCAAGAGACTCAGAGCACATTAGTAGTTGCTGGGGGGCTGGAAGGGTGAGTGTGGGGGGTTGAGGTGTGACTGCTTAGTGGGTATGGAGTTTGCTTTTAGGATGAGAGGGTTCTGGAAGGGTACAGGGGTGATGGTTTCAGGGGACTCTGACTAGACAAAATGTCACTAATGGTAAATTTTATGTTTAATTTACCAAAATAAAAGATCTATGTATATAAACTTTGTCATACCAACCCTACTAGAATGTTTTTCTAATGATAAAATCATGAATGTGGCAAAGATTTTACAAAATGGGGTTCACTGTGTATCACTGATGTTATAAACAATGGTAAAAGTTTGAATTTGCTGAAATGCCTAACCCAAGGGGCTAGTTAAAAGAACAACGGAACACACTGGAATACTATGTAGTTACTAATAGTGTGCTACAGGAGTTTAATGACAAGATGTTAATACAGTGCACAGTGAAAAATCAATTTATCTCCTCCCCTCAAAGTAGATGTGTGTATATAGATGTACATTCTAGGTAAATACACACCAAAGAAGTACAAGGGATCTATATCAAAGGGGTAACAGTGACTAGTTCTGGGTGGAAGTATACACAATTTTAATTTTCTCAGTAATAAAATAATAAATGCTAATAAATACTTGCTAAGTATCTTGCAAAATATCAGGGACGGTTCTAGATTCTTTCATCTGTCTGCTTGTCTTATGTCTATCTATCTATCCATCTGTAAATTAAATTGTTTGACTCTCTAAAAGACCTTATGAATAAGAGTTAACTGACTTCTTCAAGGTTACACAGGTGATGAGTGGTGAAGCTGGGATTCAAACCCTGAGGCTACGGCTGCAGAGCCTGAGCTCTAGCCATTACAAGATCATTTTTTAAATCTATACATTATAAATTTTCTATGATAAGCATTATCACATATAAAAGGAAAGAAAGGTATTTGAAAAAAAATAATCAACCTAAGCATATGCCAAAGCCTTTGACTGTGTGGATCACAATAAACTGTGGAAAATTCTGAAAGAGATGGGAATACCAGACCACCTGACCTGTCTCTTGAGAAACCTATATGGAGGTCAGGAAGCAACAGTTAGAACTGGACATGGAACAAGAGACTGGTTCCAAATAGGAAAAGGAGTACGTCAAGGCTGTATATTGTCACCCTGCTTATTTAACTTATATGCAGAGTACATCATGAAAAAAACCGGGCTGGAAGAAGCACAAGCTGGAATCAAGATTGCTGGGAGAAATATCAATAACCTCAGATATGCAGATGATACCACCCTTATGGCAGAAAGTGAAGAGGAACTAAAAAGCCTCTTGATGAAAGTGAAAGACTGTATATTGTCACCCTGCTTATTTAACTTATATGCAGAGTACATCATGAAAAAAACCGGGCTGGAAGAAGCACAAGCTGGAATCAAGATTGCTGGGAGAAATATCAATAACCTCAGATATGCAGATGATACCACCCTTATGGCAGAAAGTGAAGAGGAACTAAAAAGCCTCTTGATGAAAGTGAAAGTGGAGAGTGAAAAAGTTGGCTTAAAGCTCAACATTCAGAAAACGAAGATCATGGTATCTGGTCCCATTACTTCATGGGAAATAGATGGGGAAACAGTGGAAACAGTATCAGACTTTATTTTGGGGCTCCAAAATCACTGCAGATGGTGACTGCAGCCATGAAATTAAAAGACGCTTACTCCTTGGAAGGAAAGTGATGACCAACCTAGACAGCATATTAAAAAGCAGAGAATTACTTTGCCAACAAAGGTCTGTCTAGTCAAGGCTATGGTTTTTCTAGTAGTCATGTATAGATGTGAGAGTTGGACTGTGAAGAAAGCTGAGCGCTGAAGAACTGATGCTTTTGAACTGCGGTGCCGGAGAAGACTTTTGAGAGTCCCTTGGATTTCAAGGAGATCCAGCCAGTCCATCCTAAAGGAGACCAGTCCTGGGTGTTCATTGGAAGGACTGATGCTGAAGCTGAAACTGTACTACTTTGGCCACCTCATGCGAAGAGTTGACTCATTGGAAAAGACCCTGATGCTGGGAGGGATTGGGTGCAGGAGGAGAAGGGGACAACAGAGGATGAGATGGCTGGATGGCATCACTGACTCGATGCACGTGAGTTTGGGTGAAGTCCAGGAGTTGGTGATAGACAGGGAGGCTTGGTATGCTGCGATTCATTGGGTCTCAAAGAGTTGGACATGACTGAGCAACTGAACTGAACTGAAGCACAGAGCTGTCATCATTGTGGGAAAGAAACATGGGTATTTAAATATTCTCCTATTTAAATAGGTCTAGGTTTTCCAAATTTCCTATAATGAATACAGATTGTTTTTTAAAATGGAAAGGAAAAACACGTCTCAACAAAAGTAAAACAAAGCACGGGGTCAAATATTATAAGCCCGAAAGGACAAGTCTTAGGACCCTGCAGACTCCAGTCCTGAAGTGACAATTGCTTAGGGACCAGAGGTGGGTGGGAGGGGAAAATGGGAGTCCCATGTGAGCTCGGCAGGTGGAACAGGAGTCTGGTCCACAGTCTTCCAAGCGCATCTTGTCCTTACCTCGCAGGGCCTCCGCATGCTCTCCCTCTAGGACTTTTTGCTGTTTACTCAGTTTCTCTCAAGTTCTAGCTCCCTCTCCTTCTCCACCTGGGGGCAGAGGGTCCCGAGCAGAATGAGATTCAGTAGGTTCAGGGCAGCCTCACTCATCCACTCACCAACCCTGGAGCCTTTTGGAGGTTGGTGATCAGAGTCCCCTCGCTGATCTGAGTGACGGAAACGACGCATACATTCCCATGAGGGTGCAGAGAGGGCGCAAGGCCTCCAGGACATAGCTGATGTGACTGACTTCACCCTCTTTACAGCTTAAGAGCGGGCTTCCAGAGATTTACCATGTGGATAGAGATTTTGGAGCCTTCTCATCCTGATGCCATTGAAGGCAGAAAGCCTTTTGCTACGTTGGTGGTTCCCCACTTTTATTGCATAACATAAATAAAACAAATTATATGCCCACAGTTACAAATATTTGTTCAACAGATACAGGACTCTTTTCTGGGAAAAAGGAGTAAGAGATGCTTGCAACAACGATAAAACCAAAAGTTGGCCTTGCTCTGGAATTTAATGAAGTAAGTGGAGCAGGAGGAAAAGAAAGGGGTTGGGACTTACCTGCTGCGCCCATTTCTTCTTGTCCTCTTCATGCTGCTGGAGGATTCTGGTGATAGCCTTCTGGTGCTGCTCAGCCTCCTCAGATGCACACACATGGTCGGTTGTGGCTATAGGTGAGGGAGAAAAAAGTCACAGAGTGGAGGTTGGGTCCAGGCCCAATGGAGAGGGTGTGGGAGGCAGGAGCTACAGTGTGGGGAGCCTGGTCTCCCCATCAAAAATGGTTTCAGTTGGGGGATCAACTTCTAGAGGCAGCTCCTTAAATCCCCCTGCCTTTGCAGACCCTCCTTCATGAAACGGAGGAGCCAGAGGCCTTATCTTGCCCCTAAGATCTACAGGAGGACAGGTGACTCACAGAACACATTCAGCCTATAAAGATGCTGTTTGCTCCATCCAGTGTCTAAATTAAAAAAATAGTGGCTGACTTAATAACTGGGCAGCTTTTACTTAATCCTACAGATTTCCAACTCTTTTTAAAAGTCTGATTTAGGCTTTTATTTATGTCTTTATTGTCTTTGTTGCAGTGTAGGCTTTCTCTAGTTATGGCGCGGGGGGGCTAGTGCCTAGTTGCGGTGCATGGGCCCCTCATTGCGGTGGCTCCTCTTGTTGTGGAGCAGGGGCTCTAGGGCACACGGCTTTCGGCAGTTGTGGCAAGAGGGAGCTTAGTTCCCAGACCAGGGATCAAACCCATGTCCCTTGTACTGGTAGGTTGATTATTAACCACTGGACCAACAGGAAAGTCCTCCAACTCTTCTTGAAGAAGCTGAAGAAGCAGCAGTGTGTGATTCGGCGTCTAGCAGGAGCTGGCCTCCCCCTCCATACAGGATGCGGTTCTGCCATTCCCCACCATCCTCGCCTCTCCTCTCCTCACTAAGAGGTAGTTGGTCACACGCTTTATCTGCTGGGCTCTGTGTCTGAGTGCGACACCTCACAGCACAGAAAGGCTGCTGTGAGCAGGAAGGAGACCTTCCAAGCAGGAAATCAAGCCATTGATGAGAGAAACCGCCAAGCAGGCCTGGTGATGTCACTCTGGTGAGTCCAACAGGCTCTGGGTCTCACCTAAGGCGGGGATCCACCCTCTCCGGGCCTCTGTTTCCTAATACATTAAATCAGGATAATAATAATACTTAGTTCATAGGGCTATTGAGATGGTTAAGTCAGGAAACAATGGCAATGAAAATAACAACAGCATGTAAAGAATATGGAGACTAAGCAACAGCAACAAAGGATACCAAGAGCTTACTATGCTCAGAAACGTGCCCAGCTCTGCTCAAGTGTCTCACAGGCATTACTCACTGAATCCTCAGAGCTACCCAGAGTGGTGCGCACTGTGATTACTCCCATTTCACAGACAAGGAAGCTGAGGGACAAAGAAATTATGCAACCTGTCCAAGATTACCCAGTTCCCAACTGGAGTAAGGGGCTGTGAACCTACACAAGCTGATTCCACAGCAAACACTCTGAACTACCCTGTTGCTCTGTCTGTTCAGGCATCAGAGCAGTGGTGTGCCAGTGCAGGGAAGCAGCCTTTTAACATATGAATGAATAAATGGGATGCACAACAACAAAAGTCTACACATACAAAGGAGCATTACTCAGCCACAGAAAAGAGTTAAACTCTGCTATTTGCAACGAAGTGGATGGACCTAGAGGGTCTTAGCACTCTAAGTCAGAGAAAGACTAATACTGTGGGTAATCACCTATTTGTGGAATCTAAAAACTACAACAAACAAATGAAGAAAAAACAAAAGCAGTAGGTGTAGTGCCAGGCATTTGGAGGTGCTCAATAAGTGCTCTTTAGGACTTCCCTGGTGGTCCAGTGGTTAAGCTTTCATACTTCCACTGCAGGGGGCACAGGTTTGATCCCTAGTCGGGGAACTAAGATCCTGCAAGTTATGTGATGTGGCAAAAAAAATGCTCTTCATTGTTCTCTAAATGTTTCTCAGGGCTCATGACAGCATTGGAGGCTTATATTAGCACTGTTATAAATGCAGTAATAATATTATTACAGAATTTCATAGGCCAGGTTGGTTACAAGGTACAATGAGAAGTGTGAAGAAAGAGGCTGTGGTCAGTCCATCAGATAGGAGCCCTGGATCTGGGGGAGGGCGGGTGAGAGGAGGCAGTGGTCATGATCGTGGAGTTCCAGGTTCTCATAAACCATTTGGCTCAAGATCCCAAATGTTGGTCAGCAGTACCAAACTGGTCCCAACTAATGTGTGGGGGGGTGCTATTTATTACCGGGACTTACCATCACTAACAATGCAGACTGTGGCTCAGATCATGAACTCCTTATTGACAAATTCAGACGGAAATTGAACAAAGTAGGGAAAACCAGTAGACCATTCAAGTATGACCCATATCAAATTCCTTATGATTAGACAGTGGAAGTGAGAAATAGATTTAAGGGACTAGATCTGATAGACAGGGTGGCTGATGAACTATGGATGGAGGTTCGTGACATTGTAGACAGAGATCAAGACCATCTCCAAGAAAAAGAAATGCAAAAAAGCAAAATGGCTGTCTGAGAAGGCTTTACAAATAAAAAAGAAGAGAAGTGAAAAGCAAAGGAGAAATGGAAAGATATACCCATTTGAATGCAGGGTTCCAAAGAATAGTAAGGAGAGATAGGAAAGCCTTCCTCAGTGATCAGTGCAAAGAAATAGAAGAAAACAATAGAATGGTAAAGACTAGAGATCTCTTCAAGATAATTCGAGATATCAAGGGAACATTTCATGCAAAGATGGGGTCGATAAAGGACAGAAATGGTATGGACCTAACCGAAGCAGAACATATTAAGAAGAGGTGGCAAGAATACATAGAAGAACTATACAAAAAAGGTCTTCATGAACCAGATAATCATGATGGTGTGATCACTCACCTAGAGCCAGACATCCTGGAATGTGAAGTCAAGCCGGCCTTAGGAAGCACCACTATGAACAAAGCTACGAGAGAGGATGAAATTCGAGTTGAGCTATTTCAAATCCTAAAAGATGATGCTGTGAAAGTGCTGCACTCAATATGCCAGCACATTTGGAAAACTCAGCAGTGGCCATAGGACTGGAAAAGGTCAGTTTTCATTCCAATCCCAAAGAAACACAATGTCAAAGAATGCTCAAACTACCGCATGATTGCACTCATCTCACACGCTAGCAAAGTAATGCTCAAAATTCTCCAAGCCAGGCTTCAACAATACATAAACTGTGAACTTACAGATGTTCAAGCTGGTTTTAGAAAAGGCAAAGGAACCAGAGATCAAATCACCAACGTCTGTTGGATCATTGAAGAACCAAGAGAGTTCCAGAAAAACATCTATTTCTGCTTTATTGACTACGCTAAAGCCTTTGACTGTGTGGATCACAATAAACTGTGGAAAATTCTTTAAGAGATGGGAATACCAGACCACCTGACCTTCCTCTTGAGAAATCTGTATGTAGGTCAGGAAGTAACAGTTATAATTGGACATGGAACAATAGACCTGTTCCAAATAGGGAAAGGAGTATATCAAGGCTGTATATTATCACCTTGCTTATTTAACTTATATGCAGAGTACATCATGGGAAACACTGGGCTGGAGGAAGCACAAACTGGAATCAAGATTGATGGGAGAAATATCAACAACCTCAGATATGCAGATGACACCACCCTTATGGCAGAAAGTGAAGAAGAACTCAAGGCCTTTTGATGAAAGTGAAAGAGGAGAGTGAAATAGTTGGCTTAAAGCTCACCATTCAGAAAACTAAGATCATGGCATCTGGTCCCATTACTTAATGGCAAATAGATGGGGAAATAGTGGCAGACTTGACTTTGGGGGACTTCAAGATCACTGCAGATGGTGGTTGCAGCCATGAAATTAAAAGACACTTACTCCTTGGAAGGAAAGTTATGACCAATCTAGACAGCATACTCAAAAGCAGACACATTACTTTGCCAACAAAGGTCCGTCTAGTCAAGGCTATGTGTTTTTCCAGTAGTCATGTATGGATGTGAGAGCTGGACTATGAAGAAAGCTGAGCGCTGAAGAATCAATGCTTTTGAACTGTGATATTGGAGAAGATTCTTGAGAATCCCTTGGATTGCAAGGAGATCCAACCAGTCCGTCCTAAAAGAAATCAGTCCTGAATATTCATTGGAAGGACTGATGTTGAGGCTGAAACTGCAATACTTTGGTCACTTGATGCAAAGAACTGACTTATTGGAAAAGACCCTGATGCTGAGAAAGTTTGAAGGCAGGAGGAGAAGGGACAACAGAGGATGAGACAGTTGGATGGCATTACCGACGTGATGGACATGAGTTTGAGTAAGCTCCAGGATTTGGTGATGGGCAGGGAAACCTGGCATGCTGCAGTCCATGGACTCACAAAGAATTGGACATGACTGAGTGACTGAACTAGCTAACTAACTAACAATGCAGAGTCAGCAGCCCCACTCCTAGAGATTCTAATTTATATGGTCTGTGGTGGGGCTTCAGAATTGATATTTTTGAAAATCCAGCCCAGGTATTTCTTATGTATAGTCAGATTGGAGAACATCTAAATTCTGACCCAGTTGCTTATCTGGTACTTTAATTTTGACCACAATATCCTGATAGTCTCCAGGTGGTAATTAAATACTTTCAGAGATGGAGAACTCATTCTGTCAGTAGCTCTGATGATTTTAAACCATCAACAAGACAAAGAAAATTCCTTTGAGAGTGAACTGAATTCTGCCAGTGTGTTTTGGCTACGTTCAGGCCCTGGTACTGATCTCTGGGTCACACTGAACAAGGCTCATCTTTCTTCTCTGTGAGGGCACTTCAGTCACTTGGAGAGAACTGTTGTGTTTTATCGCAATATCTGTTTTTGTAACTGTTCCTTAAAGGACATGGTTTCCAAATTCCTCATCAACCTGATTCTTCTCCACTGTACTCTCTCCATTTTTTCCCAGATTTCTCTGAAAATGTGCTTTTCAGAAATAAACAGCACTCCAGGTGTGGTAGCAATAGCCAGGATCAGGGAAGAATTATCACCTCCCTGATTTTAGAAATGATACCTCTATTAAAGTAAACTAACTAAAATCCCAGGAGATAATTAAATAGCCATATCGTGTTTGTTGATTATAAAATAGGAGCCTCACAGATGTCAGAGAGGGCATTTATAGGGTGGACTACTCACCTGTGTCACCATTGAGGGGACCCAGTTCCTGAGGCTCTGGTTTGGGAGGCTGATCTGGTCTTTGGCGCCTCTGGAAGAAATGAGATAACAGTGAGGATGAAGGTAGGAGGTTAATGTGAGGATAGATGCTATGGTAATTCTTCCAAAGGCAAGATAGGAATTCCAGTTGTGCCAACCCCTGCACTATGCCCAGTTCCCTTAGGCTTTCTTCCTCACAGTCCCAAAGCAGCATCTGCTCTGTGGGGAAGGGGTTCTCAGATAGGATTTCATCCTGGCCAGGGAAACCCGCAGCGGGGAGCTTGATGCTGGTTGACGTCTCCTTAGATACTTGTACTTTGGCTCGGCTACCAATCATGGGCCCCTCCTTGCCCTTATCTTTCTTCTCCATGGGCTTGGCCAGACCTTATGCTATTCCCCTCATCCCAGTTATGGCCTTTAAGTGTCTTAAAACTTCCCAACCTCCAGTTTAGAGACAATCCCCCTTCCTCCTCAGGGCCCTTGGCTACCACAACTTTCATCAAGTTCGCTGTATTGAAGGCAGAGCATCAAACTTCAAGCCATGGTTTTACTGCTTCTTCTCTGCTAGAAGGGCAGTTTCCCCAACTATACGGAGGCGGCAGTGTGTAACGTGACAGTTGGAGGTGAAATACTGCAGCCAGCTCATACCGGGCACTATCTCAGCTAATCTTCAGAAGAGCCCGGGAAATACATATGTCTCCCAACTTAAAAATGAGAAGGCTGAGGCCAAAGAGGATTCCATCAAGGCAGATCAGGGGACATCTGGCAGAGTCAAGTATTTGACCCATACCTAGTAAGCACTTTAACTAACCTTGGTCAGTGGGGGTTGAATCAGAGGAGAGAACTGATGCAAAAGGGCGTTCTACAATAACTTTTAGAAATATTTGTTTATTTAATATCTATGTACTTGACCGTGCTGGGTCTTAGTTACAGCACACAGGATCTTTAATTGTGGCATTGAACTCTTAGCTGTGGCATGTGGGATCTAGCTCTCTGACCAGCGATCAAACCTGGGCCCCCTGCACTGGGAATGCAGAGTCTTAGTCACTGGCCACCCGGGAAGTCCCAAAAGGATTTTCTATACCACAAAACAGTGTCAGTGGCTCTAAGATTTCGGTTTTCATAAATAATATTTTCACATAGGAGATTTGGTATGGGTTGACAAGCAAGAATGCTGAAAAAAAAATCATTTGCAGACTATCACTATCATTTCATAAAATAGAAGACATTTTAAGCTTTCAAAATATACCAAGGAAAGCTTGAGATAGTTCTTTCAGGAAAGGAGAAATAACGTCTTACTCAAAGTTACACACAATGAATATCTTTAATTTTCTCATTTCACCCCAGAGAGGTGAAAAGTTGGCCAAGGTCTAGCACTGGTCACTGGACCAAGATGTGGGGTAGAAAAAAATTTAAGCCATTTTGTACACTTTTTAAAATGTTCTAAAATGTTAGCTAGACTTACTGTGATCATTTCATAATGTGTAGAAATATTGAATCATTCGGTTGTATACCTGAAATAGTATGTTATTTTTCAATTGTACCTCAAAAAAGTTTTCTGATTTTAAAAAAAGATAGTTTAAGCCTCATTTTAGAAAACACTTAAATAAGTCAGCTCCGGGAGGCCTGGCATGCTGCAATTCATGGGGTCGCAAAGAGTCGGACATGACTGAGTGACTGAACTGAACTGAACTGAACTCAACTGAAGTCAGCTCATGAAAGACCCATGAAAGTGTTCAATTGTGAATTACCACTGTAAAAGAAAACCTTTACTTTTTATTGTGATAATAGATTAAGTGATTAATAGAATAAAAATTATTAACAATTTCCTGAAGTCGAGAATAAATGAAATGCTGCTGGAAAGCATAGTTCTGGTTGGGGATGGATGAGAGGGGAAGGCTTCTAGAAGCTTCTGCTCCTGCCTCACAGTGCCCACCACAGAGCCTGGTGCAAATTAAGCCTGGCAAACTGAGCAAGAAACAGTGTCTCCCCCAGGTCCTGGTCCCCAGGATCTGCTCAGTAGCTGGCAATCCAGCCATCCTCCTCCACCCACCCTGTGAAGTCTCGTCCCTTCCCGCACAGGGGAGAGGGGACGCTTGGCCCAGGAACAAGCTGTCAACACAGGACTCTGGGGTAATGACAGGAGCCAGCCTCTCCCCTTGGGCTGGAGGAAGGAGGCAGACAAACACCAATGGTTGATTGTCTTGTCCCAGTTGCCACTCCCGGTTACACTTAGTCTGGTCAATGTTTTAATGGGAGTGAGATTTCCAGAAATCTAGTTCCAGCTCTTCTACAAACTTGGACAAATCTCTTCCCTTCTCTGGGCTCCCGCTTTCTCCTTTGTGGAGGAAGTGGAGGTGTGAGGTGTTCTTACTCTCACTCAACAGTGCCCATGGCGTTCAAACTTCGAGTGTCTGATCTCAGCTCTTCTCAACTGCACTGAGAGATAAGGGTTATTACGAGGGAGGAGACTGGAGCTCAGGGAGGTAAGACACAGTCATATGTGCCCTGGATGTCAAAATCAGCATGAGAACCAGGTCTCAGAAGAGTAGAGACCAGAACAGTATTGTTAAGAACTTAGAGATTCTAGGAACTTCCCTGGTGGCCCAGTGGTTAAGACTCCATGCTTCCAATGCAGGGGGCACGGATTTCATCCTTTGTTGGAGAACTAAGATCCCACATGCCACACAACAAGCAAAGGAAAAGAAAAACAACAACAACAACAACAACTCTTGGATTCTAAAATCACCCATCTGGATTCAGAAAAGATAGTCTTAAAATCATCATCTGGATTCAAACCCTAAATTTAACACTGTGTGACCACATTGCCTCTCCAAGCCTTGATTTCCTCACAAGGTTATTTTAAGGATTAGCTAAGATAAAGCACTTATAACTCCATAATTCTAACAGCTCAAACACGCATGGTGACGTCTATCACTTTACGTCTGAAAAAGCATGGCAGGGTCTAAGGCCACAGTGCTTTGTTAGGCCGCTTAGGCTGTCATTGGCCTCAAGTTACCTGAAATAAGATCATAAAGCTCATGAGAAACTTTTCCCAAACAGCCACCATGGAAGGTGAAAAACTCTTCACTAACAGCTTCTAGACCTTAGGCAGGACAGGGCCTTGTGCTTGAGTCTCCAGATCCTGACAGCACCTCTGCCCCCAGGATAACCATCCAGAAACAAGGCATTCAAGACTCATCTTAGGACATCCCTGGGGTCCAGGTGCCTGCAATGTGAGGGACGTGGGACATCCCAGCTGGAGAGCTCAAGCCCCACATGAGAAACTTCTCCCAAACAGCCACCATGGAAGGTGAAAAACTCTTCACTAACAGCTTCTAGACCTTAGGCAGGACAGGGCCTTGTGCTTGAGTCTCCAGATCCTGACAGCACCTCTGCCCCCAGGATAACTATCCAGAAACAAGGCATTCAAGACTCATCTTAGGACATCCCTGGGGTCCAGGTGCCTGCAATGTGAGGGACGTGGGACATCCCAGCTGGAGAGCTCAAGCCCCACAGTGATTCCACAGGCCACACCTAGGGCCCAGCTCCACCGAATAAATAACTATTTTAAAGATAAAATAAATATTAAAAAAAAGACTCATTATAATAGTCCTCATGCTACTGTTCTCTCTATTAACATTTAAATATTGGTAGACATTTTTTTCCAAATATAGTGGTAATAAAGAATACTCATTTATTCACTTTTAGAATTTATATATATTCCCTTACATCTCATTTTTTTCAAATAGAAGCATTTACTACATGGCATTAGATATTTTGTAATTAATTTTAATGACTTCAGTATGATATCTTATAGATGAACTTAATCATTTAATCAATAATCCACTGTTGAATGGACTTCCCTGGTGGCTCAGACGATAAAGACTCTGTCTGCAATTTAGGAGACATGGGTATGATCCCTGAGTAGGGATGATCCCCTGGAGAAGGGCATGGCAACCCAATCCAGTATTCTTGCCTGGAGAATCCCATGGACAGAGGAGCCTGTGGAGTCTGTGGGGTTGCAAAGAGTTGGACACGACTGAGTGACTTATACTTTCACTTTCCACTGTTGAATATTTACATTATTTTCATTTTTAAATTTTCAAATCATGCCTTATAGACCATAATGATTGTAAGACTTTTACACATCTAAAGTTACTGTCTCTACACTTCAGAAAGGCTCTACCAATTAACTAACCCACTAGTAGCATACAGGCCAGTTTTACTGCAACTCTGCCAACATGGACTAGTGTCTTTTTTTTTTTTTAATGTTGATCAGTTTGCTAGGCCAAAACCAAACCAAAAGCAACCTACTGTACTCCTGGCCCCAACACGCACACCATGTGTTCAACACCATCCCAAGTTGCTCAAGACCATCCCAGCATGACATATGGTCGATAATGTCTCAGGCTTCCAGGCCCAGCTCATATACAATTTCTATGTGGTCTCTCCCTAGGGCTGAATTAGTTCCTATCAGCAGCCTGTTCAAATGCCCATGCGATTAGTTCCCCAGTCACCCGTGCTTCTCCTGTTAATCCAAGGGGGCTCCTGGAGGACAGGAACCAATTTTGAAATTGACTTTGGATTTGACGCCTGTTGTGATGCCCAGACAGTATTTCTAGGGATTTTGAGGCCTAATAGAAGGTCTCCTGTTTCAGGACCACCTGAAGCACTTGCTTAACATAGCTCCAGGCCCAGTTCTAGACCTACAGAATCTGAGGGTGTATGTGCAGTCTGGGGAGCTCCGCTCTACATCCAGGTGATCTTGAGGCTCCTGAAGGCGCACAGCCCAGAACTGAGCAGGAATCAATAAGCAACCATTGCCTGGGACATTCCCATGGTGGGGCCCAGGCTGCTTTTTCTTCAGAGGTCAGGAGCAGAGTTCACTCTACAGTGGGTGAGGACGGCAGCTGGGAGGGGGCCACAAGGATTTCCCTGTCCAAAAGCAGAGGGGGGCAGGCCCCAGGCTGGGAGGGTCTTCCAGCTGAGCTCTGGAAGAGGGCTGGAGGCTTCCTGTGTCAATGGAAAGCTGGGAGAAGAGCAACCCGGTGATCCTGAGGCTCCTGAAGGCGCACAGTCCAGAACTGAGCAGGAATCAATAAGCAACCATTGCCTGGGACATTCCCATGGCGGGGCCCGGGCTGCTTTCTCCTCAGAGGTCAGGAGCAGAGTTCACTCTACAGTGGGCGAGGACGGCAGCTGGGAGGGACCCACAAGGATTTCCCTGTCCAAAAGCAGAGGGGGGCAGGCCCCAGGCTGGGAGGGTCCTCCGGCTGAGCTCTGGAAGAGGGCTGGAGGCTTCCTGTGTCAATGGAAAGCTGGGAGAAGAGCACCGTGACATGGCTGCCAGCAGCACAGAATGGACCTGCGAGGAGGGGAGGCCAGCATACCCAAGTCTCAGCTTCACTGTGTGACTTGAGGGAAGTAAGTGCGGTCCCCTCTCTGGACCCTCTCTGATGGGTCAGGGTTGGAACAGAGGTTCTCCTCACTCCTTATGGGCTCCAGGGCAGCCCTTTGACCAGGAAGGCTGGAAATAGGGCCTCTTCATCTTGGGAACATGCACAGTTCTGGGGCCCAGCTCCTTGCTCTCAAGCAGACCAGAGCCCTGCTCTGGGGTCAACCGGAGGTAAACCTGGTCTGTGGCAGAACATGGTTTTGAACACAGAGTCCAGGCAGAGCAAAAGGACAGCACCCAGAGTGGTGGGGAGAGCAGCAAGCTTGGACTGGTCCTGGCAAGACCTCCTCAAATTTTCTTGCATTTTGGAGGGTAAATTAACAAGAGGGACTAGTAACAGTTGATCAGCCTTGAAAAATAAAAAATGCAAGAAAAAAAAAGACTCTGGACTATGGCTTCAAATCTCTGCAGAAACACCATGGTGTAAAGGCTGCTAGTGTGTGGTCCACAGCCTCAGAGGACAGGATGGTGACCTAGGAGTAGAAGTTTCAAGAAGTTTTAGTGCAACATGAAGGATCTCAGAATGATCCCAGAGATAGGCTGCTGTGTTGGAGGGTGGAGTGGGCTGGCAGTAGGGAGCTCTCCATCACTGGTAGCATGCAAGAAGCAAACTTCATTTTGCAGGTTGGACTGACTGATCTCAGAGGCCCCTAAACTCCAACAGTCCAACTCCAACAATCCAATCCTGTAAGATAACATTGACATTTAAGAAGTAAATATCTCTGTTAAAGTGTTTAGCTAGTGCAGGTGGTATGAAAAACCCACCAAGAGTAACAGCATCTCAGTGGGCTCTGTTGAGTATTATTCAAGTTGAATTCAGGATGAATTTTCATAGTCTTATACTAAAGCATCAGGGATAGACTCCTCAACTTCCCTCAAACTTGAGCTGGGAATTTCTTTCACCATGAAAGACTGAGGAAGGCAGAAGCAACTTGGAGAGAAGCTGCCCAGCTATTCTCTCCCTCCGGGATCCTACCAGGATGGCAATCGAACCCTGAGGATGGCACGGCCTTTCCTGAAGACGCTGGGTCTCACCTTGCTTTAGGGACCATCATGCTATCCTTTTCACCGCCCTTCAGGCATTGTGTGTTTCTGATTGAGTGGTGTGATTTATGGCCTTATTATCCCTGACTAGCTCAGAGAATTTCGTAATCAAAGGACCCTTGAGAGTTCACCAAGCTCCTCCACTGTCCCCATAAACTGCAGACCTGGATTCCCTTGGCCATGGGGTTCTGTCACACCCTCCTTGGCTGTGGAAGGCTTACTGGCCCCCAGAAGATAGGGCTGGAAGGGACCCTGGAAACAGCTTATCTGATCCCCACCTTCTATTTCCAGATGGAAAAACTGAGGCCCAGAGGTGGAGTGGGCAGGGCCTGTCAGAGGGGCCACAGAGCAGGATCAGAGCCTCCTGGGAGTCCAGACTCAAGGCGGAGCCCTTCCCCTTCCTTCGTGCATATGCCAGATTGAGCCAAGCAGTCCAACATTTAGGGAATTCTGAGCCTCAAGGGACTCAGGTCACACTCCTTTGCAACATCAGAGCTGCCCTTCCGGTGTCAGGACTCATGCATGGGTGGGGCCCTGGCACCACTGGTTTCAGATCGGAACAACCCCAGGCAGAGCCCATTGGCTGAGGGTAGAGGCAGGAAGGAGGTGGGGCGGCGACCCAAGGGGCTCCCTCCAGGGCCTGGGGTGGAGGAAAGGCGGGGCCTAAATGTTCAGAGCTGTTGAGAAATGTTAGCCTTCACACCCAGACTACAGAGGCTCAGAGGTAAGAACACCACAATCACTGGCCCCAGCTTCCGCATCTCTAAGATGGGCAGAAGTATTTTGCCAGGCAATGCCTGAACGTGATTTCATTTTCACGCAGCCAGGACAACTAAAGATTGGCTTTGACTTGTTCATTTTACACATTACAGCGTCAAACATCACCCAGTACCTGCCTGGGGACACACTAATGTGACCACACAGTCCAATGAAAGGCAGGAGCAACCGCAGGTTCTTCCCGGCTGTGTCAGCGGGCCCTGCCTATTCTCCGAACACCTGCAATGCCCCAGAACACCCGGAGTCAGGGGCGGATGTGGTCTCTACCCCTCCTATCTGACCAGGTGATGAAAGGTCTCAGGGGAGGACAGAACCACTTCCCCCCAAGCACCTGCTGAGACTGCCCACACCAGACAGTGAGCGCAGGGCCCAGCCCCTCCTGCACAGATGAGAGGCTGAGGCCTAGGGAAGGGTTTCCGATACACCGTAGCCTGCCTTCCTCCCTACAGCCCACCTTCTCCTTGCCCTGTATCGGCCTCGCACGGGTCTGCCTGCTCTGATCTCCTGAGAGGGGCCAGAGCTGGCAGAAGCACTCAGCAGCATTTCTGGCATTTGGGTCAGCTGACGAGGGAGAAGGACCCTGAAGGAGCAGGACAGAAAGTAGTGCTAGTGGCCACATGGGAGAAGAGACAGGCTGAGGACGCAGCCACATGGCCGGATATCCTCCTGTCTCGCCAACCCAGTGGCAAACCCCGCAGTGCGAGCCCAGAGTCAGGGCCCTGACTTGCTACTTGCTTGCTGTGTGACCTTGGGGGAGCACCCTCCCCTCTCTGGGCTTCTGTTTCCTCCTCTCTCTGGCATGGAGTTGGGCAATCGGATACATCATGGCCCCTCTGGCCTTGATACGCTATGGACGCAAGAGAAGCGGCAGAGTGAGGTCACGCTGACACCTCACCCTCCATCAGCCCTGTCACGCTTGCTGGTTCCCAGCACAGCAGGGCTGGTGGCTGCACACACTCAGCGGTCAGCCCGCTCATGCAGAGGGCTTCTCTGCAGGACAAGGCAGGAGGGGTACTTGCTCAGGAGGGCCCGCGGGGAGAGTGTCCTGAACCCTTCAGACCATCCGCTGTTCCTGAGCGGCCCCTGCAGGGAAGCTGTAAAAGGGGGGACGACTGGAGGGCCTAGAGAAGAGGAGGATATGGCCCAGCAGCCACCATGCCAAGTGCTGGCAGCAAGCGCCCTGCCTCAGAACTGCCAGCAGAGAGAGAGGAACCCATTAGCGAGGACGATGGCTCCCGCAGGGTGCTTGGGGCAGGGCCACTTAGAACAGGGAAACACTGGAAACCAGCCTCGCATCTACAACGGGGCATTGGCTCCACACACTAACGTATCAATACATGACACTATGCAAGGCCACTCATCTGTTTAAAAAACAAAGTAGATGTTTACCAACAGAGGTGGAAAGTCGTTTGGTAGAATATCCATAGCAAAATCAACGATTTCTACTGTACAAACATGCAGAGGAAAAACCACCTAGAAAAGCACACACCAAGGGCAGTCAGTCATCGTCTCTGGAGAAAAGACTAGAATTATTGTGGTCAAGGAGAAGGAGCTGCAGTTTTGCCTAAGTTCTTAGAATTTTTAAATCAACGGTGTATTCAAGTTTGACTCGTGTACAAAGAAATGAACAGCAGACAGAATCAATACCTCTCTTGGAACCTAAAAGCAGCCAAGGGGATCATTTTACAGGTGGGGAAGTCAAGGCCTGAGTAGCGATCACACGGCAAGTTAGTGAGCCAGGAAGGACGGGGACCCACTCTTGACCCCCGGCCCAGTGGTCTTTCCTCTGCAGATGCTGCAGCTGGTCCGAAAGCACTGGGGCCGTGTCCAAGCACCTCCTTGTGTGCCGTGCTCCCTACTTTGCTGCCAAAGAAGAGGCACTGGGTCTCCCCTGCCCTTTTCAACTGGTGGCCAGGTCAGGGAGGGGCGAGAGAGGGTGGGGAATTAATAAAACACATACATCTCCTAGGGCTTCTGTAACAAATTACCATGCAGTTGGTGACCTGAAACAACAGAAATTTCTCCTCTTCCAGTTCTGGAGGCGAGAAGTGCAGAGTCAAGGTGTCAGGTGGATTGGGTCAGGCTCTGAGGGAATTTCCGCTCCATCCGTCCTTCCCAGCTTCCGGTGGGCGCAGCAACCCTTGGCGTTCCCTGGCTTGCAGATGCATCCTACCGTCTCTGCTTCTGTCAGCATGTGGCCTTCTCCCCGTGCTTCTCTGTCCCTTCTTCTCACAAGGACATCCTTCCTTGGACTGAAGCCCACCATCCCCCAGGATGACCTCATCTTGACCGGTCACATCTGCAAAAGCCCTGTTTCTAATAAGGTCATACTCACAGGTCCCGGGTGTACATGAGTTTGGAGGGGGACACTATTTAGCCCATTACAGGTAACTTTTCTGATGTCACAGCTGTTTCCTCAAGGAGGGGGCAGGGGGTAGAGTTGCACAGGATGGAGGAGGAATGACAAAGTTCGTTGTACACTCTGAAAAAGAACTTCACTCCTGGGGAGGAAGGAGAATTGGAAGTAGGTCAATCTGTACATTGCTTATCTGGGGAGAAAGCATGGGAGGTGGGATGTGTGGGATGGATGTATTATGAGGCGTTTGGCCTAGATGTTCTGGAAGATTCAGTCTTGAAACTAAAGTGACACAAGATAAATGATTTTAGGGATTCACATTTACCTGGTGAGAGAAGTCGGATGGCTTGTCTGCAGGTGATGGATAGATTTAGATCTATCTACGTTAAAGATGGATGGATTTTCTCATTTTCTCTTGCTCTTTCTCTCTGCCTGCAGTGGAGTCCTGGTTGGTCCCTCTGTCAGACCTATATATGTCACAGTACATATGTATGGAAGCTTGTATTGGCTTTAACTGGGATGAGAGGACATTATATTGTGGGTTGGGCAAAAACCAGGGGTTCCCTGATGGCTCAGCTGGTAAAGAATCTGCCTACAATGAGGGAGACTTAGGTTCAATTCCTGGGCTGGGAAGATCCCCTGGAGAAGGGAAAGTCTATCCACTCCAGTATTCTAGCCTGGAGAATTCCATGGACTGTATAGCCCATGGGGTAGCAAAGAGTTGAACACAACTGAGTGACTTTCAGTTCACTTCATACCTACATAAAGGTCTAAATTATTGAAGCTACATAAAAGATCATGGCATCTAGTCCAATCACTTCATAGCAAATAAATACAGAAACAGTGGAAACAGTGACACTCTATTTTGGGGGGCTCCTAAGTCACTGCAGATGGTAACTGCAACCATGAAATTGAAAGACACTTGCTCCTTGGAAGAAAAGCTATAACCAACCTAGACAGCATATTACAAAGCAGAGACATTACTTTGCCAACAAAGGTCCATCTAGTCAAAGCTATGATTTTTCCAGTAGTCAGGTATGGATGTGAGAGTTGGACTATAAAGAAAGCTGAGCACCGAAGAATTTTGCCTCAAACATTATGAATAACCACAGTAATTAGGTGTGGAGTGGAATCTTAGTATTTCCTAGTCTGAGGTTGCAACACCTCTTCTATTGCTCTCCCCTCCTATTTCTGTCACAATCACATCTGACCTCTGCTTGAACTCCTCCAGGATGGGGAACTCACTACCCTTCTTCCTGGTGAGAAGTAGAATCTGGCTCCCCTTAGCTTCCCCTCACTGGCCACAATCTGCATTCTGGGGTCAACAGAGAACCAGGTTGCACTCCATGCCACTTGATGACACTTCAGAGGCTGGAAGGCAGTGGCCAGGCTCCAAACTTTATCTTTGCAACCCCAAATGGCCTTCCAAGTACATTCATGGCCCCCTTCTCCTGCATCCCTGTTTGCTTTCCTTGGGTACAATCCAGGGGTGATGTCCCTCACCTACATTCCCTGCTAACCAGTCAGTATATCAGGGACTCTATCATATGCATTCTTTCATCTAATCTCAGAACCCTATGACTCAGGAGCTACATCTTGTCTGTTTTACAGATGAGGAAATTGAGGCATAGAAAACCCAAATTCCTTCCAGGGTCACTTAATGGTCTATGATGGTGCCAGAACTGAAGTGGCACCTGGCTCAGAGTCTGGAGAGCAGAGTTAATAAATGAAAGTGCTCAGTCGTGTCCAACTCTTGGAAATCCTATGGACTATAGCCCCCCAGGCTCCTCTGTCCACGAGATTTTTCAGGCAAGAACACTGGAGCGGGTTGCCATTTCCTCCTCCAGGGGATCTTCCTGACCCAGGGACTTAACCTGCTTCTCACCTAGTCTGAGGTTGCAACACCTCTTCTATTGCTCTCCCCTCCTATTTCTGTCACAATCACATCTGACCTCTGCTTGAACTCCTCCAGGATGGGGAACTCACTACCCTTCTTCCTGGTGAGAAGTAGAATCTGGCTCCCCTTAGCTTCCCCTCACTGGCCACAATCTGCATTCTGGGGTCAACAGAGAACCAGGTTGCACTCCATGCCACTTGATGACACTTCAGAGGCTGGAAGGCAGTGGCCAGGCTCCAAACTTTATCTTTGCAACCCCAAATGGCCTTCCAAGTACATTCATGGCCCCCTTCTCCTGCATCCCTGTTTGCTTTCCTTGGGTACAATCCAGGGGTGATGTCCCTCACCTACATTCCCTGCTAACCAGTCAGTATATCAGGGACTCTATCATATGCATTCTTTCATCTAATCTCAGAACCCTATGACTCAGGAGCTACATCTTGTCTGTTTTACAGATGAGGAAATTGAGGCATAGAAAACCCAAATTCCTTCCAGGGTCACTTAATGGTCTATGATGGTGCCAGAACTGAAGTGGCACCTGGCTCAGAGTCTGGAGAGCAGAGTTAATAAATGAAAGTGCTCAGTCGTGTCCAACTCTTGGAAATCCTATGGACTATAGCCCCCCAGGCTCCTCTGTCCACGAGATTTTTCAGGCAAGAACACTGGAGCGGGTTGCCATTTCCTCCTCCAGGGGATCTTCCTGACCCAGGGACTTAACCTGCTTCTCCTGCATTGGCAGGCATTCTTTACCATTGAGCTGCCAGGGATGCTCCAATAAATGAATATGTGGACTCAGTTCTAAAGCCCAGGCCCTTAGAGTCTATGGTTTGTTTTAGAATTAGTTGTGCCCAGGGCAAACTTCCATGTCTTTCACTTTGTATCTCTGCCTCTCACCTGGCCTGCTACCTGGAAGTGCTCATGAAGAGATACTGACCCCACAGGACCTGTTGCCTGAGACCCCGCTCTGGAGCAGTACTGAGCCCAGGTCTTAGGTGTGGTGCTCAGGGCTGTGGCATGGGGGCCAGAGCCAGAGCTCGGAACCCTGGGTCACACGAGGCACACTCAGGGGGTTGACCATGAGGCACTAGGGCTCCCTCCCGACCTTGGCCCAGATGGGGCTGGTAACTTTTGGGGGATGGAAGGGCCCTAAAAACCCCCATGTCATCCTATAGGCAAGTCCGCGGAGGGCTTGTTTCCTTGGCCCCGCCCCCTCTTTCTGGCCTTCTCCCACATCCTCCTGATGCGGCCGCAACAGCCATAGTCTTTGTCAAAAAGGGTTTAGGAAGGACCCCATCATGCAGATGATTTTTCAGTGTCTACACCTGTTAGGGATCACCACTCATTTTTTCACCAGGATTTCAACTTGTCACCAAAAGTCCCAGTAACGCTTGGCCCCAGGTCAGGCCTCTCAGTGGGGTCTCGGACAGCTGGTCAGCTAAGGCTACCGGCACTGCCAGCCACACGACTCAGTAAACCCTTAGGGCCTGGCTCCTGGGAGGGACCTTGAAAAGTCCTAGTGGTCAAGCCCCTGTCCCTAGCCAGGGACGTCCCCGAGAGCCCTGCCTCATTCCTCACGGCTGGCCACTCCCACTCTCTGCAACCAGCACCACCACTCCGCTTCTTTGGCTCAGCCTCCACTCAGGCTGTCCTCTCTGCCTCAACTGGGTCATTCCCGCCAAACCTTCATCACCCAGCCAGGCATGCCCAGCCCTCACCCGAGAAGGCGTCCTGTGTTTCTCAAGGCTAGATGAGATACTCATGCCGCACTCTGGGTTAACTTGTAGTCCAGCTCTGATGTGGCCCTCATTCACACTCAAATATTTAGGAGGCACCAGCTCTGGGCTCTGTGCAGGCAGTAAGTACCAACGGGGCTGGAGGGGTGGGGGGTGGGGGTGGCACAGAAAACCCAGGCTCCACTGCATGGTTTGGCCACCAACCTACTGAATGACATCACTCCTCCCTGACCCTCAGTCTCCTCATCTATAAAGTGGAGAAGATCCCACAGCTCAGCCTGGGCTTTAGTGAGGTCGGCAGGATGTGAAAGTACTCCGTAAACTGCCACTCAGGGTGAGTCATTGTTATCGTGACCTGAGCCTCCTGGGGTCTGAGCTCAGGTTTGTACATCCCATCCTCAGAGGTTCCCTCTCTCCTAGGGGACTGACAACCTGCTGAGGGTGAGCTTGGACCTACAGGCCTTTTGGGGGTGGCACCTGGATGAGAAACCAGGCAGGAGCATAGCACAGAGGGATGGAAACTAGCATGAACTTTAAACAAAATCAGCTTATAAATCCTGCCACTCAGGGGCAGGAGCCTGGCACTGCCGGGGCAGAAAGGCAACCCAGGCAGCTCTGAGGCAACAGGGCAAAGGCTTTAATGCCAAAATGCTTTGGAATCAATAAGAAGCCACTCGAAGCACTGAGTAGGGGCAGAGACAAAGGACACTGGGCTTGGGGACTGGGAATTTGGGTTCTGCTCTAAGCTGTTCTCTGACCTCAGTCAAGACCCTTCCCTCTCCAGGCTTTAACCTCCCAGCTGCATGTTGCGCGTGTATCAGCACAGGTGGTACCCAAGGTCCTTTCCCACTGGGATAGTCTCTGCTGACTGTACTTGCCCTTCCTTCACAGTTTGGGACAGGGGGTCCAGTTCAGGCTATGCCAGGGATGGACAGGGACAGCTGGCAAAGCTTGCAGACAGGCAGGGGAATCCTTGCTCACTGTGGGCTCCTTTTCCAGACTACGGAAGAGTCAAGGCCTGGAACAGGGCTACTCCAGTCTTTTCCCGCCACCGAGTAGGTGGAATTCACCCTTGACAGACTTTGCAAGCTGAGTGGTTAACACAGGTGCAGAGAACACAGACTCTCTGACTCCTAGAAATCATCCTGCTCAAAGCCCTCCCTGTCCATATAGAGGGAGAAACTGAAGCACAGAGAGCACTACAGGTATATTTGTGGCAGAGCCAGGATTAACACTGAGAATCGATCAACACTGAGAATCGATCACCAGCTTTGCTATGTCTCAGGCAGGTCTCAGGTTTATCTGTTCATCATCCCAGACTTCTGCTTCCACGGATGGAGGCAAGCCTCAGTTTCCCTCTTGGAGCCAGGAAGACAGGAGGGCTTCTGGGTCAGAGCTCCATGAGGTATTTTGAGCTGGGAATTAAGGAGGAGCAAGGATAAGGGGGAAGGCACTGTACTTGGGGCAAAAGTCCTTTTCCCTGGACTAGGCACGAGCAGAAATAGAATCATCCAGGTTTGGGACAGTACTGCATGCTCAACAGGCAGAAAAGCTTGGGCTCAGGCGCAAGCAAAGCAGCAGAGGCTCAAGTTCAGTGAAAAATTACTGAATAGCATCACAATGTGGGGCCTCTGGGGGCCTCAGGTGACTGATCATCAGGTTCCTAGGACCACCTCTTCCCACCTGACTGGAGGGCAGGCAGTAGTAGGAAGAAGGCTCAGGAGTCTACTGGAGGCTCTGCCCTCCCCTCTCTCTGCCTCAGGTTGTCCTCTGGCTCCAGGCTCTGCCCTTCTGGGCTTGTCGGAACCCAAGGGGCAGCTGGTCCCACTGCCAGAAACCCGAGTAGTGTCTCCTGGGCCCTAACCCAGCTCGGAGGCCCCTTGGGGGAGCGACAGGAAGGGAGGGAAGGGCAGCCGAAGGCGCAAATCTCCTCCCTGGTTGGCCCCTCCCAGCTCCCCTGAGGACAGCCCACGTGCACCGGCTCTAGGGCCTGAAGAGGCTCTAGGCCAGCGCTTCTCAAACTTTAAAGCATATTGTAGTCACCTGGGCATCTAATTAAAAGACAAGTTCTATTTCAGCATGTCGGGAACATAGCTCGAGATTCTGCAAGTCCTAGGTGAGGCCGATGCTGTCAATTTGTGGGCCATTCTGCCGCGCAAGTAGCGGCCCTAGAGAGAATCTGCCTCTTAATGGTAGGAAAGCCAAAGGCCCAGAGAGGTCAAGTCACTCGTCCACGGCCACACAGCGAGCAGCGCCTGACCGACGGCAAAGGGCACCTGCTGCAGCCGCTGCTAGACAGTTCCCACCTCCGCCAGCTGGGATCAGTTGCCTGTCTCGGCCCTAGGGCTCTGTTTGTAAACTCGGCTGCTCCGCGTGGCTCAGCCCTGGGTCAGGGAGAGAGAGCCGCCCGGCAGAGCCTTACCCGCCTCCCTGCCTGCCGGCCTCTAAGTGTTCACCGCCCGGCATCCCCAGTACACCCGGGGCGCCCTGGGTCCCCAGCGGCGGAGCGGTTCCGACCCGCCTTCCTTTCCGAAGGCAAACTTCTCCGCCGGCGCCCTTTACCTTTTTGGGGGGTTTGCAGCAGCTCAGTCTGCTGTGTTCGCAGCCCATCCTCCTCCGGGGGCTCCCGGACTCCGCCTCCCAACTCTGGGGCCCCCGGAGAACCCTGCCGTCCGAGCCCTGCTGCCCGCTTGGCGCCCGCCGGCCGGGGCAGCCGGCGAGACCCTGAAACTGAACCTGGAAGCGCAGACTTGAGCCGGAGCTGGGGCGGCCGTGTGCCGTAAATACCCGAAAAGCAGGGCCCCAGGGAAGCCCGTGGGGCTCGCTGCGCTGCCGCCTGAGACAGGTGATCAGAAACTTAGTAAATGACAGAAAACTCGGGTCAGGGCCGAAAAGGTCCCAGTGGACAATGGGTTTCTTTCCAGACTCGCAGCAGAGAAAAGGCTAGGAAAAAAATTAAAACAACTATTTAGTAAACACAACAGCTATCGTTTATCAAGAGTTGTTTCTGTCCTGGCTTCCTTGTACATATTATTTCTATTTCTTGCCATCTCCTTGCCACAAAGGTATTATTAGTTCCTCTACTTTACACGTGAGGAAAACGAGGCTCAGCTATGTGATCTGCTTACACTCACCTAGTTAGTCAGAACCAAAGCCCAGATAAAAACCAGTTCTAACTCCAGAACCTAAGCTTTCAGCCATTTCCCTACAAATACATAATAATGTGAAAATTAATTATAATGATCTTTCACTCTGGGTCCATAACTCTTTCCAGCTCACAGTCATCTGTAATATTCTACTGTATCCATTTTGAATAGAGGTTACCAATCACAACAACTCTGTGAGGTAGATAGGCAGATGCAGGGAGAATAAGGGACGTACAATGTCAGAACCTAGGAAAAAGAACTTTTGTTTACCTTTGCTTTGTTATTAACTGAGGTTTCTGGGAGTGGCAATGCAGGGCAACTTTGAAAGTCAGTGTGAGTGTGTATGTTAGAAAATTATACACAGCCCACAGACACTTGGAAAGATGTGTTGATGAAAGGG
>SJYC01086109.1:33-59890 GCA_006408675.1 Madoqua kirkii | reverse complement strand
TCAACAGCATCAGCACTAGCAGAGATCTTTGTGAGAAACACAAATGCTCGGACTTCCCAGTGGTCCAGTGGCTGAGACTCCACACTCCCAATGCAGGGGGCTCTGGTTTGATTCCTCTTCAGGGAACTAGATCCCACATGCCAAAACCAAGAGTTTGCATGTTGCAACTAAAGATCCTGTGTGCTGCAGCTGACTGCAGCTAAATAAATACATAGAAATAAATATTTACAAAAAGAAATACAAAAGCTCAGACCCCATCCAGACCTACATATCCTGAACTTGAGATGGGGCTCAGCCACTCTAGGTTCCCAAGCCCTCCCAGTGATTCTGAGCCATGCTCGTGTGAGAACCACTGCTGCACAACGTGCTGAGCAGGTAATGAGGAAAGAGTGTCTACTTAAATTATCAGTGACTGTGAAACAATGCTCATGACTTACTAAAAATTCAAACCAACAAACAAGCAAAAGACTAGAACAATCTAAATAACCAAGAAAAAGAGCTTGGTTAATATGATATATCCATGAAGATAGAATATCATGTAACCTGCTAGCATACATGTCATACAATGTAAAAAATTCATTCTTATTAAAAAAAAAAAAGTTGGACTTCTGTGGTGGTCTAGTGCCAATGCAGGGGACATGCTTTGATTCCTGGTCGAAGATTTGACATGTCGGAGGCAACTAAGCTGGCGAGTCGAGACTACTGAGCCCACACACAGCTACCACTGAAGACTGCAAGGCCTAAAGCCCCACTCTGTGACAAGAGAAGCCCCCGCAAAGAGAAGCCCAGCCACTGCAGCTAGAGAAAGCCCATGGGCAGCAACTAAGACCCAGCGCAGCCCAAAACAAATAAATACATTTATATATATATTAAAAAGTGTTAATAGTGGTTACCTCTAGATGAGGGTGAGATTTTGATTACTCATTTTCTTACATTTAAAAAAATGAGTACGCACTTACTATAATAAAACTTTTATTGTGATAAGAAAAAGTTTTCTAAAAACTATGCTTTTGAACCCAGGCATGAGATTGAGACTAGTTTTCCACCAGCAAGTGATAAGAATAAATATGTGAAATCCCAAAGAAATAGACTGTGAATGAACTAGGTAGAAAAACCATGTAAAGGGCCAACAGGGCCAAAAATGTTTAGGCAGATCATAGCTAGCAATACCCTGTGTGGTCCTGAGCCTCTTGCTTCTCCTTTGGGAGAGTTTCCCATCTGAACATCAAACAATTGAGCTTTCTAAAATGGATCTCGAATTTTAATATCAGGAGTTGAAATCAGTAACTTGGGATGGGGGGCGGGGTAGGAGCCAGAAGGCAAATTCTATTTCTGAAGCCTCTGTTCTCAGGAGCTCTTGCCTCCAGCTTCTTTAAACTTCTTGGGAGACCAGGTTCAGATTTCCCACTTTCACACAACCAGCTTTTTGGCAACATGCTTTGAGGTTTCCGCTTGAGAAAGAAGCCCTAAGTATTTTTTTTTTTCCTTTAGGAATTTGAGTTTGAATAAACTGCTAATGAGATTTTTAGAAGTTGTTGAGCCAGTCAGGTTAGGTTAGGTTTTGCTGCCGTGATGAAAAACATGCAAGTTTCAGCAACTTATCATGAATGAAGTGAAGCTTTGCTCATACCATGTGAAGCCAGTATGTGGGGGCTGAGGGCTCTGCTTCACAGAGACATTCGACAGCATCCCAGGATGCAGCCATCCCAGCACCACGGCTGCGCGGTTTTTCAGGTCAAGAGAAGGCAGTACATGGAGAGTGGTGCCTGGGTCTGAAATCTTTCCACTCAGGGGCGACACACATTAAGTCCACTCACATTTTATTGGCTAAAGCAAGTCACACGGCCATGGGTAACTTCAAGGGGATGGAAACGTGTAATGTGTGCCCAGAGGGAGAGGAGAACCAGAAATACTGGTGAACAGCAGAGATGTCTGTCATAGAGAGCAATCAACAAGCAGATACTATGATGTGCCCATTTCTTGGGCAAGTAGGGTGACTAACTCATCTTGGTCTGCTCAGGATTTCCCACTTGTAGCATTCCAAGTCCCACTACCCAGGAGACTCCTCAGTACTAGGTACCTTGGAATGGTTGGTCACCCTGTGGCAAGGCATAGAGAAGACTCAGCTTTTGTCTTGAATTAGTTATAATCCATTTTCTTGATATTAGACCTATACATGGTAAAAGATGGAAAATATAAAAACAGCTTATAAAGCAAAAGTAAAGTTGCATAATCCACGTGTGTAGTGTTAAAATTAAAAGGAGATAAGAGACCATGGTGGATGGGGATGGGAAAGAAGGATTTCCTGGAGAAACACTAAAGCCAAAGGGCATTCATGGCAAAAGGAATCCTAGAGTCTCAGGTTGAGATGGAATCTGATGCTTTGCTTTCATTGCTTGCAACTCAGATAAATCTGTTTTTATAATTTCTCTTCTATAATTACCCTCTGACTGTGTTTGTGAAGTCTATGTTAAAATACTTCCAGTGATTACCTATTTTCCATATCTAGGGGGAAGAGGAGAAGCAAGAAGGAGTAATTACAAGAGGGAGGATCAGCTTATAGTCTTTGGGAACATGAATAGAATTTGTATCCTACCGTTGTGTGAAAATTGTATAATTCTTAATTATGATGAATTGGTTCACAGTGCTTTTCAGGTCTACTATATCCTTCTAATTTTCTGTATATTCATTCTAGTAATTTTTTGGAGGAGTTTGATATCGAAACTCTAAAACTCTTAATTTATCTACTTAAAAATAACTGTAATATACAGTGGAACTATAAATAACTCTATTCTGTATTTTCCATATCGCCTGTAAATATGTTGTCATACTTCATAATTTAAAAAATAAAAAAGAG
Source organism: Madoqua kirkii (assembly GCA_006408675.1). Taxonomy (NCBI): domain Eukaryota; kingdom Metazoa; phylum Chordata; class Mammalia; order Artiodactyla; family Bovidae; genus Madoqua; species Madoqua kirkii. Next base: position 57,033 of record SJYC01086109.1, on the reverse strand, counting down.
AGAGGAAAAAAGGGGGAGGATTAAGAGCATGGGTCAAGTCAGGATAAATGTGGAGGTTGGGGAGCTGGGGAAGGAGGAATGTGTTGGTGACTAAGTTGGTATACAGGAACAAAAGCTGAGAACTGGGTGAACAATTTTGGGGAAAGACTGGAAAGACCGATATGGGAATTATCTTGAACATCTTTCATATGAAAATTACAATATACTCACACATAAAAAGTTTTGCCTAGAATTTCAGGAAGCTCAGGGCTCCCTGCAGCCCACACACAGTGCGGCTGTGTGTGGACACTGGATAAGTACCTCTCAATGCAGTGATTGCTGGCCACATTCTAGCCCTGAAAGTTTTCTCTGTGTGGGTTCCGACTGGGCCCAGTAGTTTCCCAAACATGTTGTCTGCTGGAAGTGACTTGCTTCACCATCTGTCTGTGTGGTTATCATTCTACCTGCACATCAGGAAGCAGCTCAAATCCCCTCTTCTTCCCAAAGCCCTACAGCTCCTGTCCTTCAACTCTCTTGTTTGTGTGCTTTGTGAGTCTTCCCTAATGGACTACAGGTTACACAGCTCTGCCTCCTCCCTCCTCACACCCCCTGGTCCTTAGTAGGTCGTGGCAGAGACTTCTAGTCACCTTACTCAACTTCCATTCTTCCTCCTTCCTTAGTGACGGAATCCTGATATTCTCTGGGTCAGCGGTATGCTGGGAAAACACGCTGCTTACTCAGCTAGTCAGTGATACATAAGAGGACACTACTGGTTGGAGCTTCCAGGAAAACGTGTAATAGAAAAACGACTCAGCTGGGAGCAGGACTCCCCTTTCCTTGCCCCTGCTTTTCCTTCTTGGAATACAGACATGATGGCTGAATTACAGAAGCCATTTTATAACCTGGAGCAAAAAGGTGGAAGGAGCCTTGATCTCTGAATTGATGCAGCCTCAGGACCAGCACTCCTTCCTAATATTATCACATAATAGAATAAACAGAATATTTGTTTAAGCTACTACCACTGAGATTCTGCCGTAGAATGACATTTTTAATCAGTTCATAAGTCACTAATTAAAGTTTGTTATATTTAATTTAATTGGAATAATTTACTCTTGGAGATACTGCATGTACCCCAGCTTCAGTTTGAGGGGCAGAACAGGAGGACCTGCTGAAATGGTATCCTGGATTTGCCAGACTCTTGACAGAAATGTTAGTTTTGACAGCTTCCTCTTGGAAATATATGTAAGAGAAATAAATGAGAGGGATCCTAAAATTGTTGAATTCTTAGGCTTCCATTGGAGTGTTTCTCAAGGCGTGGGCAGATTAGTGTGCTACAGAATCATCTGGATCCTTTTGCCATCTATTCAGTCAGGCCCTGCAGGGCTAAGTCTGAGGAATTTTCACACTAAAATTTGAACCTGATTGCTTCAGTGGTTATGGTGGGTCATCTCTCCAGGGAATAAAATTGCTACATTAATCATATTGAGTTGGGTTGAACTGAATTAATGGGGAGGGCCTTGGAAAGGAGAAGTGAGCCTGAGTAATGGTAATTAGCAAGAAGCCATCCCTGCCTATTTTCCCAGAAGACCAGTGGTTTGGGACTTGGGGCTGCCTTGGGAGAGGCAACAAGATTCACTTTACCACTTCCTTTAAACCAAGAATGATTTCATGCCACAATCACTGTTCAGGGGCTTTGCTGGCAGCTCAGTGGTAAATAATCCGCCTGCAAGAGAAGCAAGTTCGACCCCTGGGGTGGGAAGATGCCCTGGAGAAGGAAATGGCAACCCATTCCAGTATTCTTGCCTGGGAAATCCTATGGGCAGAGGAGCCTGAAGGGCTACAGTCCACGGGGTTGCCAAGGATTGGTTGTCCAAATGATTGGACATGACTTTGTAACTAAACAACAGCATCATCATTGCTTACTGCTTTCTCTGATGAAGTTTGGATGGAGTTCCTCAAGGGACATCAAGGGGCTTCTTTGGTGATGCAGAGTAGGAGGGTGCAGAGTGTCACCAAGGGAGTCCAGGGAAAATTATTAATATGCATCATCTCTTTAAGTGGTTTCTAGGGTCTGCAGGCTGCTAGTAATGAACAGTAGCAAACCCTTCTCTCTTTTTTTTTTTAAACATCAGTGGTTCTCAAATGTGGTCTGGGGATCAGAAGCATCAGCATTTCTTGGGAAATGGTTAGAAATGCAAATTTGGGAGCTCTGACCCAGACCAGCTGCCTCAGAAATTCTGGGTAGGGAACCCAGGAATCTGTTTTATGAATCCTCCAGATAATTCTGATGTGTGCTTATGTTTGAACTGCTTTCAACCTTGTCTTCCTGACATCCATTTTTTAATGGGCACAGAGATGAGAGATTGAGTGGGGTCCAGGGCTGAGTCCATGAGTGCTGTCCCGTTTTCCATATTTTCTCATCTATGTCACTTGCTATGTAATCAAAATTTAAGCAATCTTTTTCTAACAGGTAACTTGCCCTAAATCCCTCCTTCCTGGAAAATCTGGTGTTTCCTGCCCTGATGAAAATCTGGTGTTTCCTTCCTTGCTCAACTTCAATGGGAACATCTTCCCCATAGGGAACTAACAGGAGTGAAAATTGGAAGATGTTTTGTGAAGCAGGGACTGTTTCCTAAGTAAAAAATTGGAACACGTGATTTAGCAAAGGAATCTGCAACATGTACATTTTTTATTTAACTGATTCTATTCACTTACTCTTTGCCAACATACTGGAATTTCTAGGGCATCCAAATGGTTTATGGGGACAAGGAGGCAGAATAGTTCGTAAACAGGAATACCCCAGAACATATGAGAGGTATGATCCAGCTCCAAGGCTTAAAACCTGTCTCTGAGACTGGGAAGGTACATAAATGAGGAGAGGCATAAGACAGGGATGGGGTATAAACCAGGGACCACATACTCCTCCAAAAGAAGCACAAGTGGATGTTTTGGGGTGGATGGTGTTAGAAGGAAATGAAACCCCAAGCTGGCCTGACCTTCCAACTTTTCAAGAGAAACTAGAAATCTTGGGGCATTTTTAAAATCTGTTTTTTCTTTCCTCTCTTTCTCACACACACCATCATGCAAACTAAAGAAAATATTTTCAGGCGTTTACATCTCTTCTAGTCTAGGTAGGCAGATAATGTAACAAGGGATATGGAAAAATACCATGGAAGCAAAAGGAGTAACCAACACTATCTGGGAGGAAAAGGAAGGGCAGGCTTCCCCAGGGACGTCACATTTGACCTGAGCTATGTAGACTAAGCAGGGATTCTTCTTATAAGAAAGTGGGGAAGTATAGCTCTGTGAGGAGATGGCTGCGTTAACTGACCTTATTGTGCTGATTATTCTGCAATCTATACATGTATAAAATGAAAAGAAAGTGGGGAAGAACGCGTGCCCATTGCGGAGTGCTGGGTGGGGTTTCAGAGGGGCTCAGCTGCTTTGCGTGTGTCCGGCGAGAGCAAGGAGTGTGGGGGACTGAGAAAGACCAGAGAACCTTGAAATCTTGGCCAAGACGTTCTTACTTAATCCTGTGGACAGTGGGAGTGGCGAAATCGGATTGGGGTTATTATTCACCGTCCCTCTCGGAGCTCAGGTGGAGAGGGGACAGAAAGTGCTCTTCCGAAGCTCTCAAACATCTCCCGAAACTGTTCAGGAGGGAACGGGGGCGCTTCCCAAAGGCACTAGGGTCCAGAAGGCCTGCAGCCCCCGGGTCTGCTCAGGGCCAGCCCCCGCTGAGCTTCCAGCCAGAGATAATGTGGTAGGGAGGCGGGAGCTGCACGGAGGCTGAGCGTGTGTCTGCCCGGAGTAGGCGGGTAGGCGGTGAGCAGTTTCCTCTCGCCTAGGAGGGGGCTGTAGCAGCCGGCAGTGTTGTGGTTACCAGGGCCTTCGGTTACAGCACATTTTTTTTTTTTTAACCGTTGCAATACCTTTTAAATCAGGGCCCTGGACAGGATCCAAGGACAGTAGCAGGACCAGTTCCTATGATGCTTCTTAAAGAAGCAGCTGCAGAGGGAGGGAGCTGAAACCTAGACTGCTGGGGGAGCCCGAGGTTAGGAAGGCCTTGGAAGTTGGGCAGGGTGGGAAGGAGATCAGATCTTCAGGTCACCCCACTGCCACTGTGCCTCTTTCAAGGCACTTTTGCATCTCAAGCACTTGAAGATAATCAGTGTTCCTGGAAAACTAGAAGCAGTTGGTAGAGCAATCAGGGATTGTTGGGACTCCACCTCCTTGGGAAGAAAGACCTTCCAGCTGGTCCAAGATTCAGGGGTCCCCCTTGGCAGTGAGTGAGGTCCCCATTGAGGGAGGCTAACACTGGGAGGGAAAGCATGTTGGCAAAAGCACGCAAGGGCCTGCTGGGGTAGGGGTCCTGAGGGAATGGATGTCCAGATCCACTGTGACTGTGACTTGAAGAAGTCTTCGTTGTGGTCCCCTTTCAGACATGGGGACACCATCTGATGGCTCAGAGGGTTAAGAATCTATCAGCCTGCAATGCAGGAGACCTACGTTCGACCCCTGGGTTGGGAAGATTCCCTGGAGAAGGGAATGTCTACCTACTCCAGTATTCTTGCTTGAAGAACTCCATGGACAGAGGAGCCTGATGGGCTACAAGTCCATGGGGTTGCAAAGAGTCAGACAAGACTGAGTGACTAATTTTTTTTTTTTCCCAACACAGAAATTCTTCCTCAAAGAAATCAAGAGTAGCATTCAAGACACTTACATTCTGGTACATGTTGGTGGGAATATAAAATGGTACAGTTGCTATGAAAAACAGTATGGAGTGTTCTCAAAAAATTAAAAAATACAGTAATATAATCCAGCAATCTCACTTCTAGATATATTTTCAAAAGAATTGAATTCAGGATGGTGAAGAGTTATTTGTACTCCTAATGTCCACTGTAACTTTAACAAAAGCCAAGATCTGAATCAGCCAAAGGTCCGATGACAGATAAATGATTGTATGCATACAAAGTTTAGTTAGCCTTTAAAAAGAAATTCTGCCACTTGGGACAACATGGCTGAACCTGGAAAATATTGTGCTAAGCAAAAAGAACCAGTTACAGAAGGACAAATACTGCATGAACCCATTCATACGAGATATCTCAAGATATCTCTTAGAAGCAGAGAGGAGTTTGGTGGTTCCGGAGATTCTGTGGAACAACACAGAGTCTGGAGTTAACAGTAGTAATGTGCACTTGAACATTGTTAAGAGGGTGGATCTCATGGTAAGTGTTCTTTCCACAAAACAAACAAAACCATAAAACAAAGGGGAGCAAGGAAAATTTTGGAAGTGATGGACACGTCTATTACCCTGATTGTGGCCATGGTTTCAGGGATGCATGCATATGACCAGACTCATTCAGTCATATAGGTTAAATATGTACAGTTTGTGTGTGTGTGTGTGTGTGTGTGTGTGTGTGTGTGTGTGTATAATTATACCTTAAGAAAGTTCTTTCAGAAAAACAGAGAGACTTTCATGCTAATCTTTAGCTTGCTATTGGTTTCCACTTTTAACCCTGGATAATTCACATACATTCCCTTCTCAGGCCTCACATCCCCCCACCTCACACTTTACCCAGTGCCAGGCATGGAGTAAACTCTAGCAAAATCTGTTGAACAAATGAATGAATAGTTGAATTAGCTGAATTGGGTCTGAAGTTGGACTGGACTCAGTGGGCTTCAGGGGCTACCTGAACATCCTGAAATTACATTCACAACTGTACATGTATGAGCAATTCTGTTTTTTCTGGGTAGAAGGTCTGTAGCTTTAATCACTCTTGCCATAATTTACTGAGGATTTGTTATGACAGGCTAAGGTCTATACATATTTTATCACATTTAATCTTCAGGAACCGTGATGGAGGTTGTGGGCGGGGGTGGAAGGGGGTTACTATTTCCACTTTACTGAAGTGGAAACTCAGGTTTGGGGAGTGTAAGGTCTTGCTTAGGGTCGTGTGCTGGAGTTGAACTCAGGTCCATCATGCTCTACAACGTAAGCTCTAACCACCGAAGTAAATTACTACAGCTTCTCAAAAAGATCTGTGAGTCCAGAAGATGAAGAAGAAGCATTCCAGGATCCTGGAGTTCTATTTCTCTGCGGGACTGTGGAGAATGGGAAGAAGGGTGGAGGTGGGGGAGGAAGCCAGCCAGCCAGCCAGCACAGGAAGCACCCACGCCAGCAAGGGCTGCTATTTAGAGCAGCCCCAGAGCCCCCAGAAAGGATGATAAGGGGCAGGGCAGGGAAGAGCAGTTGTAAGAGGAGCCCAGGGAGGGGGGGCTTTCTCCTCCCCCGTTCCTGCTGCCTCCAGCTCACTCTGTCGCCTGATGTCTAAATAAGGCTTAGAGGCACATTCTAGGCAGCTAAAAATAAACGCCGGCTCCCCCTCCTGCCCTTGGGCTCTGGCGACCTCCCCGGTCCCGTCAGGGCTCTCCTAGGCAGGACCAGCTCTCGGAGCATGCCAGTCTCATCTCCCTGAGGACCCCAGGGTTTTGGGGGAATGCTTCCCACGGCTAGATGACCTGGACCAGAAGTAGGACCCCGGGCACCAATTTTTGGCTCTGCCCTAACAAACGTGGGCAAGTCTCCCTTTTCTCTGGTCCTCAGTCTCCCCACATGTCAAAAGTGAGCATTAAATGAATGATGTGAAGCCTTGGCATTTTTGAATGAATTTCAGGATCCCACACTTTGGGGTCAACTTCATAGTGTGCCCACTTGGGTTATTTAGGGATATCTGTTTTACAGACTTATTTTTAACTTACACGGTTTTTTTTTTACCTGCTGCCTCCAGCTCACTCTGTCGCCTGATGTCTAAATAAGGCTTAGAGGCACATTCTAGGCAGCTAAAAATAAACGCCGGCTCCCCCTCCTGCCCTTGGGCTCTGGCGACCTCCCCGGTCCCGTCAGGGCTCTCCTAGGCAGGACCAGCTCTCGGAGCATGCCAGTCTCATCTCCCTGAGGACCCCAGGGTTTTGGGGGAATGCTTCCCACGGCTAGATGACCTGGACCAGAAGTAGGACCCCGGGCACCAATTTTTGGCTCTGCCCTAACAAACGTGGGCAAGTCTCCCTTTTCTCTGGTCCTCAGTCTCCCCACATGTCAAAAGTGAGCATTAAATGAATGATGTGAAGCCTTGGCATTTTTGAATGAATTTCAGGATCCCACACTTTGGGGTCAACTTCATAGTGTGCCCACTTGGGTTATTTAGGGATATCTGTTTTACAGACTTATTTTTAACTTACACGGTTTTTTTTTTTAATTACGATCTGAATTGTCTCCCGTCCTTAACGATTTGAAACATTCACATAAAAATCTGGAGTCCCAGTTTCTCTTGAAAAACCTGGTCTGTCCACACTGGGCCTGTGTGTCAAAAGGAGCCCAAATTGGGTAGCGGTCTCCCCCTGCTGGCGGCATGAGTGTACTACAGGTGGTTGCTGACAGCTACTCTTTTCCCACCAACCCTGCAGGGTGTGAGGTGCCTGAAGCAATAGAAATGAGCACAGTGAGTGCTGGCGGATTGCATCCCAGGGTTGGGGCACTGGCATTGCTCCGTCCAGCAAATGCTTGCTGAATGAATGAATGAATGAGATAGCTGATAGAACTCTTTGGGAACTGCTATGAATATTACTAAACCAACTCGGATCTGCTGCTCCAATGCACCGGAAAGCCAATGTACCCACACGGCATGGTAGTGAAGAAAAGAGCAGCACTCACCGCCGGGTGCCACAGTAGGGAACTGGGGGACAGGCCTCAGAGGCCCACTCGAGTGCAGGCGCTGACTAGGGGTTTCTGTAAGGGGAGGAACAAAGAGGTTGGAATTAATTATCCTGTGACATTTCTTAATCGCAATCTCAGGAGGTCAGGATATCTCTGGGTTATGATTCTTGAGCCAGGTGATCCACGAATCGGGGTCTATTAGCTCATCTTGCTCCTCGAAAACTATCTGAGTTTGTTCATTAATAATGATATCTACAATAGTAATTTTGGTACATTAACATGTTATTGACAATGGCAGTTTTAGTTATCTGACTCTAGTTGATTAGTTTTCAGTTAGTACAGGCTTCAGGTCAGAGAAGAGAAGAAAGAGAATAAAGTTTTGGATAGAGAGGGAGTTCAGTTTTAGGGGGACTCAATTTCAATTGTAAAGGCATGCATGCAGGAGTTCTGAGCAAGGTGCCGCTCAACTGAAACCTGTTGCATTGTGACCTATCCCTGAGTCCATGTCCCAAGCCCTTAGTAGGGACAGAGTTCCTAATACTCTCTCCTTCAGTTAGGCATTGCCCTCCTTCCTCATAAGTCAGTGGGGTTGTCCTTTGTTGGAAGGTTACTGGCAAAAACAGCCAAGGTCTGTGATTCAAACTATCTTGAGAGCCACTTTGGAGGCTAGCGAAGGGGCAGGGAAGGAATCAGGAGGAAGGGAAGGAAAGGTTGAGGAGAGCTGTTCAAAGAACAGGCTGTAGGCCAGACTGCCTGGATCCACCCAGCTCCCCGTGGGCAGCTCACTGGAGCAAGACACGTCACAGAACCGAAGGGTGCTGCATCTGCACTGACCTTCAGACATCACGGAATCCATCCTGCCTCGACATGTAGCAGGGCAATGAGGTGTAGAGTGAGAATCTGGCAACAGCTGAGGCTTTGTCCTTTCTGCTCTGTTTCAGTAAACAGAGGAGGAGGAAATAAGTTCACCAGACGCCTTTCTTGGGAGGAAATAGAGATTCCATCTGTATCCCACCCCTACAACTCAGGAGTGGAGAGACTCTGGTCCTGTGGTCTCCTGGATAACCCTGGCCTCATCAGCAGCTTCTTAGAAACACAGATTCTTGGGCTCTACCCAGACCTGCTGAAGCATAATCTGCATTTTAATGAGATCCCAGGTATTGTGCATGTTTATTACCGTTAGAGAAAAGCTGTTTTTGTCCAATAATTCTCCAAGTTGGCTGCACCTAGGAATCATCTGGGGGTTACTTTAAAAAAATGTTCCTGCCTGGGTCCCACCCTGGGGTGCAGCCTGGGCTTAGGCTCCTAGGTTGTTTGCTTAAGGCTCTCCTGGCGATTCCAGTGTATAGGCAGCATTGAGAATCACAGCTCTAGGCAAAGGCTCTAGTGAGATGAAAATCTGGAGGAATGAAAGCAGTGCAGATTTGAATGGGGCGTCCCACCCTGGGAACTCCGGTGGCACCTTCCCCAGCCCTGCCCGGCCTGCCTGAGTAGTCCAGCCTCTGCTCCCCAAGGCCCTGTCAGGCCTCCAGCGGCTTTCATGGTTCAGAAGGGTGAAGTGAGAAAGGGGCTGTGCTTTTGCAGTGCCACCCAGAGGTGCGAGCCTGAGCGAGGGCCCAGAAACCTGGACTATCATCCCACTTCTGCTGGGCAGCCTTGGGCAAGGTCTGTCCCTCTCTGGGCTTCAATTTCTTGATCTCTAAAACGGGCTAGCCAAAGGGGGTTGAAATGACTTCCAGAGCATTCCTGCCAGTTTTCTACAGGTATGTGTGTATGTGTTTTTATCGAAGGATAAGGCTTTACAGTGTTGTGTTGGCGTCTGCCAACCATCAGCATGGATCAGCTGTAGGTCCACCTATGTGCATGTGTGGTTAGTTGCTCAATCAAGTCTGACTGTTTGCGACCCTTTGGACTGGACTGTAGCCCGCCAGGCTTCTCTGTGCATTAGATTTTTCAGGCAAGAACACTGCTGTGGGCCACCATTTCCTTTTCCAGAAGATCTTCCCGACCCAGGATCAAACCTGTGTCTCTTGTATTGCAGGCAGATTTTTTACCAGCTGAGCCATTAGGGAAGCTCAATCTACATGTATAGACACACTCTCAAAGTTGAAAGGGACCTTGGGGATCATCTAGTTTGATCTTACTTTCTAACAAATGGGGAAACTGAGGCCCAGTAAAGTTAAGGGCATCAGGAAGCTTGCATAAGCCTCTCATCCTCATCCATCAGAGGGCAGACAGAATGAAAACTATAATCACAGAAAACTAATCAAAATGATTACATGGATCACAGCTTTGTGTAACTTAACGAAACTATGAGCCATGCCGTGTAGGACCACCCAAGATGGACAGGTCACGGTGGAGAGTTCTGACAAAACGTAGTCCACTGGAAAAGGGAATGGCAAACCACTTCAGCATTCCTGCCCTGAGAACACGTGAACAATACGAAAAGGCAAAAGGATATGACACTGAAAGATTACCACCCCCCCAAGTCAGTAAGTGTCCAATATTTGCTGGAGAAGAGTGGAGAAATAGCTCCAGATGGAATGAAGAGGCTGAGCCAAAGCGGAAACAATGCCCAGTTGTGGGTATGTCTAGTGGCAAAAGTCAAGTCCGATGCTGTAAAGAACAATACTACATAGGAACCTGGAATGTTAGGTCCATGAATCAAAGTAAATTGGAAGTGGTCACACAGGGGATGGCAAGAAGTGAACATCGGCATTTTAGGAACCAGTGAACTAAAATGGATGGGAATGGGCAGATTTAATTCAGATGACCATTATATCTACTACTGTGGGCAAAAATCCCTTAGAAGAAATGGAGTAGCCATCACAGTCAACAAAAGAGTCCACAATGCAGTTCTTTGGTGCAACGACAGAATGATATCTGTTTGTTTCCAAGGCAAACCATTCAGTATCACAGTAATCCAAGGCTATGTCCCAGCCACTAATGCCAAAGAGGAAGAAGTTGAACAGTTCTATGAACACCCACAAGATCTTCTAGAACTAACACCAAAAAGATGTCCTTTTCATCACTGGGAACTGGAATGCAAAAATAGGAAGTCAAGAGATATGTGGAGTTTGGCCTTGGAGTACAAAATGAAGCAGGGCAAAGGGTAACAGAGTTTTGCCAAGAGAATGCACTGGTCATAGCAAACATCCTTTTCCAACAACACAAGAGAAGACTCTACACATGGACATCACCAGATGGTCAACACTGAAATCAGATTGATTATATCCTTTGCAGCCAAAGATGGAAAAGCTCTATACAGTCAGCAAAACAAAACTGGGAGCTAACTGTGGCTCAGATCATGAACTCCTTAATGCAAAATTCAGACTTAAATTGAAGGATGTAGAGAAAACCACTAGGCCATTCAGGTACGACCTAAATCAAATCCCTTATGATGATATAGTGGAAGCAACAAATAAATTCAAGGGATTAGATCTGATAGAATGCCCGAAGAACTACAGATGGAAGTTTGTAACTTTTATAGGAGGCAGTGATCAAAGCCACCCCCAAGAAAAAGAAATGCAAAAAGGCAAAGTGGTTGTCTGAGGAAGCCTTACAATAGCTGAGAAAAGAAGAGAAATGAAAGGCAAAGGAGAAAAGGAAAGATATCCCCATCTGAATACAGCGTTCCAAAGAATAGCAAGGAGAGAGAAGAAACCTTCCTAAGTGAATAATGCAAAGAAATAGAGGAAAACAATAGAACGGGAAAGACTAGAGATCTCTTCAAGAAAATTAGAGATATGAAGGGAACATTTCATGCAAAGATGGGCTCAACAAAGGACACAAATGGTATGGATCTAACAGAAGCAGAAGATATTAAGAACAGGTGGCAAGAATACACAGAAAAACTGTACAAAAAAGGTCTCAATGACCCAGATAACCACGATGGTGTGATCACTCACCTAGAGCCAAACATCCTGGAGTGTGAAGTCAAGTGGTCCTTAGGAAGCATCACTATGAACAAAGCTAGTGGAGGTGATGGAATTCCAGCTGTGTTATTTTAAATCCTAAAGGATGATGCTGTTAAAGTGCTGCATTCAATAAGCCAGCAAATTTGGAAAACTCAGCAGTGGCCACAGGACTGGAAAAGGTCAGTTTTCATTCCAATCCCAAAAAAGGGCAATGCCAAAGAAAGTTCAAAGTACCACATAAGTGCACTCATTTCACATGCTAGCAAAGTAAAACTCAAAATTCTCCTAGCTAGGCTTCAACAGTACATGAACTGCAAACTTTCAGATGTACAAGCTGGATTTATGAAAGGCAGGGGAACCAGAGGTCAAATTGCCAACATCTACTGGATCATAGAAAAATCAAGAGAATTCCAAAAAAAAAATCTACTTCTTCTTCATTTAAGCTAAAGCCTTTGACACTGTGGATCACAAGCTGTGGAAAATTCTTAAAGAGATGGGAATACCAGATCTGCCTTCTGAGAAACCTGTATTCAGGTCAAGAAGCAACAGTTAGAACTGGACATGGAACAACAGACTGGTTCCAAATCAGGAAAGGAGTATGTCAAGGCTGTATATTGTCACCCTTCTTATTTAACTTATATGCGGAGTACATCATGTGAAATGCCAGGGTAGGTAAAGCACAATCTGGAATCAAGATTGCCGGGAGAAATATCAATAACCTCAGATGTGCAGATGACACTACCTTTATGGAAAAAAGCAAAGAAGAATTAAAGAACTTCTTGATGAAAGTGAAAGAGGAGAGTGAAAAAGCTGGCTTAAAACTCAACGTTCAAAAAATTAAGATCCTGGCATCCAGTCCCATCACTTCATGGCAAATAGATGGGGAAACAATGGAAACAGTGACAGACTATTTTGGGGGGGGGCTCAGAAATCACTGTGGATGGGGATGGCAACTATGAAATTAAAAGATGTTTGCTCCTTGGAAGAAAAACTATGACAAACTTGGACAGCATATTAAAAAGCAGAAGCATCACTTTGCTGACAAAGGTCCATATAGTCAAATCTATGGCTTTTCCAGTAGTCATGTATGGATGTGAGAGTTGGACCATAAGGAAGGCTGAGCTCTGAAGAACTGATGCTTTCAAATGGTGGTGCTGAAGAAGACTCTTGAGAGTCCCTTGGACAGCAAGGAGATCAAAACAGTTAATCCCAGAGAAAATCAACCCTGAGTATTCACTGGAAGGAATGATGCTGAAGCTGAAGCTCCAATACTTTGGCCACCTGATGCGAAGAGCTGACTGAAGATTTAGATAACCCAGAGCAATGGAAAATAATCTTTGTCTATAGACAGTCATTTTTGTCCTGTGACTTGTTAAACTGACTTCTCTCCCCCACTATGGAAGAGGCTAATTTATGTACTTTTATCTCAATTCGTGATCCATACTTCTGTTTGTTCTTTGGACTCTCCTTTACACTGGCTGTAACATCTCACAGGTTCATGCATTAAAGGAGTTAAAATAAATCACTACAGCAAGCTCATTTCACATCTGTATGGGAGTTATGGTTTTATCTTTTTAAAAGTTTGAAAAGAATTTAATAAGAAGAATAGCCAAGATTTAAAACCAGTCCAGCTCAGTTCAGTCACTCAGTCATCTCTGACTATTTGAGACCCATGGACTGCAGCACGCCAGGCCTCCCTGTCCATCACCAACTCCCGGAGTTTATTCAAACTCATGTCCATTGAGTCGGTGATGCCATCCAACCATCTCAACTTCTGCTGTCCCCTTCTCCTCCCACCTTCAATCTTTCCCAGCATCAGGGTCTTTTCCAATGAGTCAGCTCTTTGCATCAGGTGGCCAAAGTATTGCAGTTTCAGCTTCAGCATCAGTCCTTCCAATGAATATTCAGGACTGATTTCCTTTAGGATAGATTGGTTGGATCTTCTCACAGTCCAAGGGACTCTCAAGAGTTTTCTCCAACACCACCATTTCAAAAGCATAAATTCTTCAGCACTCAGCTTTCTTTATAGTCTGACTCTCACATCCATACATGACTACTGGAAAAACCATAGCCTTGACTAGATGGACCTTTGTTGGCCAAGTAATGTCTCTTCTTTTTAATATGCTTTCTAGGTTGGTCATAACTTTTCTTCCAGGGAGCAAGCATCTTTTAATTTCATGGCTGCAGTCAACCATCTGCAGTGATTTTGGAGCCCAAGAAAATAAAGTCAGCCACTGTTTCCACTGTTTCCCCATCTATTTGCCATGAAGTGATGGGACTGGATGCCATGATCTTAGTTTTCTGAATGTTGAGCTTTAAGCCAACTTTGTCACTCTCCTCTTTCACTTTCATCAAGAGGCTCTTTAGTTGTTCTTCACTTTCTGCCGTAAGGGTGGTATCTCCTGCATATCTGAGGTTATTGATATTTCTCCCTGCAATCCTGATTCCAGCATGTGCTTCATCCAGTCCAGCATTTCTCACGATGTATTCTGCATATAAGTTATATAAGCAGGATGACAATATACAGCCTGACGTACTCTTTTCCTGATTTGGAACCAGTCAGTTGTTCCATGTTACAAACCAGAGATCCAGGCTAAATTTGGGATTGAAACTCACAGAGACTGAAACCATAGAGCTCTAGTACCACAGTCCTTTATGCCCTAGAGCAGAAAAGAATTAATCGAGAGGTGCAATGATAAGTAAGAAGTGACTCATTAGAACAGGACTGCTGTGAGGCTTTCAAGTGTGTGGTTGTGGGGGTGCCATGCCCCAAGAGCTTATTGGGCTACAGTTTTATAATCAAAGGAAAAGTGGGGAGGGAAGAAGAACTTTGTTTTTCTTGAGTAGATGTCACGTTTCCATCATCAGATCCTCCTCCAGATTGGGCGGGGGAGTTTTTTGTCCCTGCATGGTCAAGCTAGGTCCACAAATTATTGTTTTGTATGCGTGCAGAGAGCATGTCCCAGGGATCATTAACTTGCTGCGCTCACCAGGAGGCACATGGGTCTCACGTCACTAGTGTTGTGTGGTTTGGGGGCATGCATCATGCATCTACTGCGTGGCTTTGTTGCTAAGCAAGCCTGCTTGGGTTTGTGGGTAAGCAAATCTGCTTTCTTGAGTAATCAGTAACTTCCAGGGTTCTCCCATATTTTTTCTACTTAAAATCCCCTAGTGCAAATAACTGTTTAATCAGCTACTTTGTCCCTTCATTCTGTCCTTATCAGAACCAGGTGGTAACAAAAGTGAGTCAGTCACGTGGCCTGTAGGGGCTGTGGAGACTACAGAACCTCATCAAGGACAACTCAGTGTCAGGACTATTGCCCTGTGGGAATGCACAGAAGAGTTTTCAAATTCTTTGAGTCTTTCAGGACAGCTGGAAATACATGATTTAACGAGAAACCACTTGCTTTTATTAAACACTGGCAACCAAGTATACACATTAGTATATCTAAAATAGGTAAATAACAAGGTCTTACTGTATATGTAGCATAAGAAACTCTATTCAGTGTCTTGTAAAAAATGATAAAATAAAAGAATGAAAAAGAATACAAACATGTATATGTATATGTATACACACATACATGTGAGTGTGCATCTAATCACTTTGCTACACACCAGAAACTAATACAACTGTGGTAGCCATGCATTCTGGGAAACACTCACTCAGGACAATGCAGTTAGTGGAGTGCTGTTTATTACACCGGCAGGCCCAAGGCAGAGTCTCCTCTTAGTCAAGGACCCTGACCAGTTTTTGTGAAAACTTTATATGCCCTAAGTGTACTTGCTCAAACCCACCTCCCCAGATTCATTGAAACTAGTCTGGACAAGGTAAAAGAGAGATATGATCAAAGTTAACCCATGATTCATGTTGTCACAAGACCAGATAAACAGTGGATATTTATCAATGGGCCTGTGGTCATATCCTGATAAACATAATGGAATTCACCACTTTGTTCTGTTACAGAGATAATTAGCATAATTTTTTAGGCAATGGAGAGTTCAAGTCCAAGTCCTGAGGCTCTTTTATCCAGGGGGTCTGGTTTTCCATTGGTGTGCCATTTCTATAGACACTGGGCACAGAGTCCACTGGGAGGGTGACCATGCGTGTAGCCTAATGTTCGCAGCCTGGCCTGTCTGTTTCCTCCTTCACAACATTGTAAGCCAACTATACTTCAATTAAAAAAAAAGCAAAAATTCTAAGAAATACCACATAGGCAAATGATGCTGGAGGCTTGTGTTGCTGTCTGTGACCTCTTCACACTGCTATGAATTTGAGGAGGTAAGCATTCCTCACTCGAAGAAGGCAATGGCAACCCACTCCAGTACTTTTGCCTGGAGAATCCCATGGATGGAGGAGCCTGGTGGGCTGCAGTCCATGGGGTCATGAAGAGTCGGACACGGTTGAGTGACTTCACTTTCACGCATTGGAGAAGGAAATGGCAACCCACTCCAGTGTTCTTGCCTGGAGAATCCCAGGGATGGGGGAGCCTGGTGGGCTGCCGTCTATGGGGTCACAGAGTCAGACACGACTGAAGTGACTTAGCAGCAGCAGGAGTGGCAGCATTCCTCACTAAATCTAAAAATGAGCAGGACCTTCCAGGACATTCCTAGATATAAAAACCTTTCCATGTTTACCATTTCTTGCCTATTGAGAAATGTTGTTAGTGTACTAGACCTTCCCTGAGTTCCAATGGACAGCTTTAATCAGTTACTAATCAGGAAAGAGAAGGAATGCAACAACAAAGGAAACACAAAGAAAAACAACAGTTCAGTGAGGAAACAGTTCTAGCTCCGCACAGTATGTGCAGAACAAGGTCACCCACAACTTTATTGACTATAAATTGGCACTGGTCATCTACCGCAGCAAGAATTAAATCATGTGCCTCGGACCTTCAACACGCTCTGAAAGGAGTTTAGAATGGAGATCAGGACTGAGGTGGGGTGCTGAGGGGAGGGGGAGACTGGCAGGACAAGTCGTCAGAGCTACATATTTTCAGAAGCTGATTTTATGAGCCCAGTTCTTTGATGTTGTTCAATCACTAAGTTGTGTCTGACTCTTTGTGACCCCAATGGACTGCAGTACGCCAGGCCTCTCTGCCCCTCACTATCTCCTGGAGTGTGCCCAAATTCAAGTCCATTCAATCGGTGATGCCATCCAACCATCTCATCCTCAGTTGCCCTCTTCTGCCTTCAATCTTTCCCAGCATCACAGTCTTTTATAATGAGTTGGCTCTTTGCATCAGGTAGTCAAAGTTCTGGAGCTTCAGCTTCAACATCAGTCCTTCCAATGAATATTCAGGGTTGATTTCCTTTAGTTTGACTGGTTTGATCTCCTTGCTATCCAAGAAACTCTCAAGAGTCTTCTACAGCAGCACAGCTACAAAGCATCAATTCTTCAGCTCTCTGCTTTCTTTATGGTCCAACTCTCACATCCATACTTGACTACTGGAAGACAATAATAGCTTTGACTAGACAGACCTTTGCTTTTTAATACAGTGTCTAGGTTTGTCATAGCTTTCTTTCCAAGAAGCAGATGTCTTCTACTTCCATGGCTGCAGTCACCATCTGCTGTGATTTTAGAGTCCAAGAGGAGAAAGTCTGTCACTGCTTCCACTTTTTCCCCTTCTATTAGCCATGGCATGATGGGACCAAATGCCACAATCTTCGTTTTTTTTTCAACACTGAGTTTTAAGCCAGCTTTTTCACACTCCTCTTCTTGTACCTTGTCACATCTAGAAAAGCACTAAAATCCTTCATGGCGATGACTGTTCCTTAGACTAGCAACAGCTTCAAGAGGCTAGCAGTCTTCTGGAAAGATAAGTGCATGACTGCATGTATTCCCCCTTCACCAAAATCTCACATACACTGACCTTCCCTGCTGCTTCTTTGGAGCAGTTCCTCAGGGCTATCTGAGGTGCTGTACCACGGGCTGCAGTTCTCATTTTGCCCCCAGTACAGCTTCACTTGAAACTCTCACATTGTGCACTTTTTCTGTTAAGTAGACACCTTTGAGTTGTTCTTCAGGAAGCGAGGTTTGCTTTGTTTCCAGTCACTGTGTCTCTAGCCTTCCATAATTGCACCCAAAGCCCTTCAGGTGGAGATGTCAGTCACTCTAATCCCCAAGGATAGTGCCTGTTTGTTCACTGAGAGGTGGCCAGGATATTTGGGCTTTAATTGCCCCATTGACATCTAAGAAACCATGGAAAGTTCTTAAAGAGATGGAAATACCAGACCACCTTACCTGCTCCCTGAGAAATCTGTATGCAGGTCAAGAAGCAACAGTTAGGACTGGACATGAAATAACAGACTCGTTCCAAATTGGGAAAGGAGTAAGTCAAAGCTGTATATCATCACCCAGCTTATTTAACTTATATGTGGAGTACATCATGTGAAATGCCTGGCTGGATGAAGCACAAGTGGGAATCAAGATTGCAGGAAGAAACATCAATAACTTCAGACATGCAGATGACACAGCCCTTATGGCAGAAATCAAAGAGGAACTAAAGAGTCTCTTGAACAAACTGAAAGAGGAATGTGAAAAAACTGGCTTAAAACTCAACATTCAAAAAGTTAAGATCATGGCATCTGGCCTCATCACTTCATGGCAAATAGATGGGGAAGCAATGGAAACAGTGACAGACTATTTTCTTGGGCTTCAAAATCACTGCAGATGGTGACTGCAGCCATGAAATTAAAAGACACTTGCTCCTTGGAAGAAAAGCTATGACCAAACTAGACAGCATATTAAAAAGCAGAGACATTACTTTGCCAAAAGAGGTCTGTCTAGTCAAAGCTATGATTTTTCCAGTAGTCATGTATGGATGTGAGAGTCGGACTATAAAGAAAGCTGAGCGCCAAAGATTTGATGCTTTTGAACTGTGGTGTTGGAGAAGACTCTTGAGAGTCCCTTGGACTGCAAGGAGATCAAACCAGTTAATCCTAAAGGAAATCAGTCCTGAATATTTATTGGAAGGACTGATGCTGAAGCTGAAACTCCAGTACTTTTGGCCTCCTGATGTGAAGAACTGACTCACTAGAAAAGACCTTGATGCTGGGAAAGATTGAAGACAGGAGGAGAAGGGGACCACAGAGGATGAGCTGGTTGGATGGCATCCTGATTCGATGGACATGAGTTTGAGCAAGCTCCGGGAGTTGGTGTTGGACAGAGAGGCCTGCCGTGCTGCAGTCCATGGGGGTAGCAAAGAGTCAGACATGACTGATTGGCTGAACAGAACTGATTGATATCTTGTGTGATGGAGTGTGCCTGAGGCTGAGGGAATGATCTTTAGCAGCTGGAAGGAAATGGTGTAGGGCTGCCCTCTGCAGTCCTGCATTCTTTGCCATCACTTAGCTTTGAGACTGAACAAGGAACCCTGAAGGACTCAGAGACACAGACATCAGTTATTGGACAGGGAATCTTACAAATCAGAGGCAAAGGACCTGGAACAATCCCCCACCGAGTACCAGTGGCAGAAGGCATGACACAGCTGCAGTCCCCACTACACAGAGGAGGAGGAGGCTACTAGCTGCAGTGGACATGACATCAAAAGGGCTCCTTGGATGCCAGGGGGACTTGTGACTCACCTCTCCCACAGCTCTTCCAGTACACAGTCCTTGCAGGCAGTCACTGTTTCCTGTGAATTACTGAACATACTGGAGCTGTTTTGGTGAGAGGACTAAAAACATTATTAGCTTGGTCACGCAGGCTTCCTAGGTGGCTCATTGGTAAGGAATCTGCCTGCCAATGCAGGAGAGGAAGGAGACATGGGTTTGGGCCCACTCCAGTATTCTTGTCTGGAAAATCCCATGGACAGAGAAGCCTGGTGGGCTACAGTCCATGGGGTTGCAAAGAGTTGGACACAACTGAGCACGAACAAGCATACCAGCCGATCATGCAGATAACTGTTGATTAATCACCTCATACATATATATAAGGGAATATTGCTTAGCTATTAGAAAACAACCATTTGCAGCAATACTGAGTGAAGTAAGTCAGACAGAAAAAAGAGAAGTATCTCATGATATCCATTATATGCAAAATCTAAAAAGAAATGATACAAATGAACTTATTTACCAAACAGAAACAGACTCATAGACTTAGAGAAAGAACTTATTGTTACAGGAACTGGGGTGGATAGCTTGGAACTTACATGTACACATTGCTATATTTAAAATGGATAATCAACAAGGACCTACTGTACAGTACAGAGGAACTCTGCTTAATACTCTGTTATAATCTAAATGGGAAAAAATTTTGAAAAGGAGTGGATATAATATATGTATAACTGAAATCACTCTGCTTTACTCCTGAAGCTATCATAATATTGTTAATCAACTTTACTCCAAAATAAAATTAAAAACTCTTAAAATAAAATAACTTTCACTTTAGGACGGGGAGATAATCATGCAGATAATATAAGGGTGAGGCAGGGCCAGATTGGGCAGAGGATATACAGAAGCAAGAGAGGAGCCGTCATGTGGGGCCTGACCATACAAGTGGATAATAGAGTAGTGCGGCCTTGACAGGTGCAAAGAGGGAGCGGGAATGCTGCTGAAGAAGCTGTGCAGCCCGCTTCGGGCTTCCCAGTGAGGCTCCAGGTCATCCACCACCTACACGTCCACCAAGGAGCACAGTCCCAAGGACACCTCTTGTACCTCTTTGAGAGCAGCTTCAGGAGAAGTGTGTTCTAGTTTTGTTTGACACTGGGAGCTTCCCCAGTGGCTCAGTGGTTAAGAATCTGCCTGTGATGCAGGAGTTGCAGGAGACTCGGGTTTGATCCTTGGGTTGGGAAGATCCCCTGGAGGAGGCATGGCATGACATAGCATACCTTGGCATGGCAACCCACTCCAGTATTCTTGCCTGGAAAATCCCAGAGACAGAGGAGCCTGGTGGGCTACATACAGTCCACAGTGTCACAAAAAGTCAGATGCAACTGAAGTGACTTAGAATGCATGCGTGTGACATTAGACAAGGCCTCTCACTCAGGGGGCCTGGAAGTGCACTTGTGTATAATGAAGAGGTTGTGCTAGATGAGAGAGGGAAGGGGTTATCAGAATGGGAGGAAAGTGTGCAATCACTAAAACTTATAAACAGATTAGGTGAAACTGGAGCTTAGTTAATACATCAATTCGAGTTCTTAGTATTTATAAAGAATACCCTTATATCTTAGTGTTAACAATGTGAAAAACTAGGAGAGAGTTTTGTGCTATTTTGGCAACTTTTCTGTAACATAAAATTAATTACAAAATAAGATATTTCTTTTAAAAGATGATTAGGTTGTTTTAAATTCTATTCATGCGTTCATTTATTCAATAAAGATTGCCTATTATGTGTCAGGCACCGGGTACATATTACTAATGACCATAAGCCACGGTTTTACCTCTTGTGGGGTTTACAATCTAGTAGTAATTTGGCAGGAATAGTATATCTACTGCTTTTTAAAAAAAAAATCGAACGTGAGCTACAAAGTGTAATAGCTTAAGGAAATCTTGGCTGATGAGATATATGTAAGCAGAATCCTTGCTCTATCAGTTCTTAGTCATGTGACCTTGGCAAAGCTAGCTTACCTTATCGTGTATGTTTTCTTTAGTGGTAAAATGGAGCAAAAAAATAGAATCCCTATTTTACAGTGCTTGGTACGCATTAAAGCACTTAATAAATTGTTAGTTATCATTATAATAATTATTAAAAAGACAGTGATTTGTAACGCGGCTATGGGGAAGCATAGTATAGACAGGGAGCAAGACATTTTTGTTAAGAAAGACTTGGATGTGAAAATATAATGGTGCTTCCAGCAGTGACGGTAACAGCGGTGAGCTCAGAAGCAACAACCCCGCCCCTCCCTCGCACTCTGGCCCATCCCAGTCAAGTTTCGCCCCTCCCTCGAGTTCCCGCCCCTGTCGCGCACTCATTCCCCGCCCCCGCCCCGCCCTGCCCCATTCCTTTCCTTTCCTTTCCTCTTCAGGCACCGCCTTCATCCTCTGAAGGCGAGGCCTGACGCCCACGCGTGAAGCGAGGTCTAAACGAGGAACCTCTAGGGGGCGGGGCCTGGAGAGCTCTATCCAATCCCCGGCCCCGAAATCTCAGATCCGGAGGGGGCGGGGCACATTGGGAAGTGGCCTCATTCGCTTTGTATAGCAATGCACAGCTTTGCATAACCAATACGGGCAGGTATTTAACAGAGTCGTCTCCTCCCAGAACCTGCAGTTAACCAGGCTAGGACCCACCCTTTACGATGAGCCCCCTGTTGCAGGCTCCCTTCCTGATCTCCCTGGGCTTGCTTCTTGCCGGCCCAGCGCTTCCAGCACGCGTTCTCCAGAAACGGGTGAGTGCTCTCTCCTTTAGGCGGCTGCTGCCAGCATCCCTGCCGAGCTCGGGCTGTGCGGCTTAGGGTCGGATAAGGAGGTGGCCTCTCCGGTCTCTAGAATTACTTTTTTTGCAGTAGAACTTCCCAAAGTCACTAATCGTGGTACTCTGAGTGGGTCCTTTTCCGTCTCCGCGTTTCAGTTGGGTTTCTGTTTCCCTCTCTGGGCGGAGGGTGGGCTGTGAGATCTTGCTCTGCTCCAGACTGTTTTGGAAGGAGTAATCTCACTCTCTCCTGCACTCTCCTGTCCTCTTTCCAAATGTCTGAGTAAAGTTTTGTAGAATTGCAAGACCAATTCTCTACTCCCAGGCCCAGAGACTTAGCCCCATTTACATGTCCCCTCTTTCACCCCATGAGAAGGCCTGGCACCCAGCTGCTCCCCTCTGTACTTCTCTGAGGCGCTGCCTGTTCTGGTGGGGGGTGGTTCTGAGAGGCTCTTCAGGCCAGAAGGTCCAGACTTGCTCCTCTGGCAACAAAGCTGCAGCCCTGCTCCTGGGCGTGAGTCATGGAGAGGGTCCGGCCTACAAATTTCCCCCTTGTTGTCTCAGTCACTGTGCCCCAGATCCTTGGGAAAGGGAAGTTCTGTCATCCTGAGAAGTAGAGAAGCCTAATTCCATGGCTTCTGCTGCACAGCTAGGGGTCAGACACTTGATATCTTTGGCAGCAAAGAGAGAGGCCCAGCCTAGGTACCCTCCTTCCAACCAGCTTGGAAATGTTTGTCAGAGCCAGGAATAGGGCGGTATAGGGGAAAGAGGAATAGGACTAGGAGACTTGGCTTCTGATCCTCCTCTATCTCTAATCCATGGATGTGGCATTTGGGCTCCTTAAGCCTTGGTCTCCTCTTCTGTAAAATGGGCTTGATAACACCAGCCTGCCTTTCTCAGTGGTTGTGGATGAAGGGAAATGCTTCCTTCATATCTTGGCTGTGGATGCCATCCCGACCAGAGTGTCTTAGGTTGGCAGTTTTGGAGATGCCGTGAGACCTGAGGGAGTTAACCCACCTTACCCAGCCCTAGGGAGGATGGTGCTCATCTGAGATTCCACAGTAATGGGTACTTCTTTCCATGCTTACCTTCTATCATCTGAGTTTTCTCCAGGCTCATGTGATTTGGAATCCTGATGCTGAGACCCTGGGCCACAGGAAGGCTTGGGGTGACTGAGCAGTGAGTAAACCAGATTGAGTTCCAGTTCCTCTTCTAGCATTAAGTGGGTCTCATGACTCTAGGTTTTGGTGAGCCTTAGATAACAGGGAAGAATGTCTTGAGCCAGATTGGGCATAGAATAGGTGCTTAATAGACTCTCTGATACTGTCAGACATCATTTACTGTGTACACACTATCTGCTGTGTGTTGAGCCATGTGCTTTTTTCCCCCCTAATAAGCTTATTTTAGGGGAATAATTATAGACTTAGAGAAAAGCTGCAAAGGAAGTGTAGAATTCCCACATAACCTCTCACTTGGTTTCCCCTGCTAACATCTTTTTACCACGGTGGGGCTTCCCCAGTGGCTCAGTGATAAAGAAATCACCTGTCAATGCAGGAGATGTAGTTTGATCCCTAGGTCAGGAAGGTCCCCTGGAGGAGGGCAATGCAGCCCACTCTAGTATTCTTGCCTGGAGAATCCCATGGACAGAGAACCCCAGCAGGCTACAGTCCATGGGGCCGCAGAGTTGGACACAACTGAAGTAATTTAGCACACGTGTACAAATGCATTGGACTTCCCTGGTGGCTAAGACGGTAATGAGTCTGCCTACAATGCGGGAGACCTGGGTTCAATCCCTGGGTCGGGAAGATGCCCTGGAGAAGGAAATGGCAACCCACTCCAGTATTCTTGCCTGGAAAATCCCATGGATGGAGAAGCCTGGCGGGCTACAGTCCATGGGGTTGAAAAGAGTCAGACATGACAGCAGCTTCACTTTCACACAAGCATTACCATGGTACATTTGTCAAGACTGAGAACCCAACAGAGGTACGTTACCACTAGCTAAACTCTTAGACTTACATTTGGATCTTGCCAGTTTTTCCACCGATGCCCTCTTTCGGCTCTAGAGTCTAGTCTGGGGCACCACATTGCACATGTTGTCCTGTCGCTCCAGTCTCCTCTGGTCTGTGACAGTTTCTCAGTAGTGTGTTTTCACGGCTGTGACAGTGTTGAGGAGTTGGGACCTTGAGAATTTGTATTCTTTCTGTTTACAAATGTCTCATCGTAGTAGCCCTGTGAGACGATGTAATTATGCCCACTTATTAGATGAAAAAATAGAGCCTCAAGAAGGGTCACCTGACCCCTGTTCTCAGCTAGTAAGAGTGGCTGCAGTGTGGTTTTAATCCAGGTCTGTGACTTGCATCCATATTTCTGCATCCACAGCTGTACCTTTGCCCTCTTCCTATGCTGCTTCTTCCCATATGTTAGCCTGGGCTGGGGTGACAGATATCTGGTGCCAGGTCTGCCCATAGTGGGCACTGCTAAGGCATTGTACCTCCTTTTCCTGATGAGCCTGGACTTGACTGCAGAATTCATTATGACAGAAGCCTCTAGTCAGTCATTGAGACATCACTTTGTTAAGTCTCCCCAGGGACTGGGGGAAGGAGAAGCAGGACACTTTGGACACTGCAACCTGGAATCAGTCCTCACAGTGAATCAGGCTGCCTTGGCATCTGTGAAAGCGGCTCTGGAGAATGGCCAGTCCGCCTGCCCACCCTCCAGGCCAGCTCTTAGTCCCAGGCACTCTTTCATTTGATACTGGCCTCCTTACTGGTCTCCCCTTACCAAACAGGACCCTCTGTAATCCATTCTCAACCATAAACCAGAGCAGGGCAGTCTCCTGCAATGGCATTCCATGCATTTGTAGAAAATCCAGCCTCCTGATGATGACCTATGAGGTCTTGCATTTGTTAAACGACCCTGCCACCACTCTACCCTTATCTAGGTGCCTCGTCTATTATATGCAGCCCACTGGCCTTGTAGGGCCCAGAGCAGTTGAGTGTCTTCCCAACGCAGGGCACATGTTCCTTTGCTCATGTCCCCTCTGCCTGAACATTCAGTACATGCATGGCTGGCTCCTCATCTTGTAGGATTATCCCTTCTCAGCATCCTATTTAAGTGAGTCCTTTGTTACTCTTAACATGACCCTCTGTTTGTTTCATTTATGGCACCCAGAGATCATAGTGGGTAATATTTATTTACATTAGACTGTAAGCTCCTCACTGCAGGGCAGGCACATCTCTGCTTGTTTACCTCTATGAATAGCACTTGGCCCCGGGTCTGTGATCATTGCTCCATAAATATCTGTGGAGTGAACACCGAAGGAAACATTTGTTGGTACCTACCCTAAGGGGCTGTGGGGAACACAGCGATGAATCAGGCCTTTCTTAGTCATGGTCTGATGCTTCATCCCAAGGAAATGAAGCCCATTCCAGGAAGCTCGGGTAAAGGGAAGTTTATTTCAGGTATACAAGGAATCTCATGGAACTAATGGCAGGAAGCAGGGGCTGGCATGTCTAATGGCCATCATTTAGGGGGCCAGCTCATGCTTTGTGTCTGGCACTGGGTTATGAGCTTTATGTATTACATGCTGTCGCCCTCGCATCACTGTCACAGGTCTGAGAGAAAAGCAGAAATGACTCCACTTAAAAGATGAGGAAACTGCAGCTCCAAAGGGGAAACTGGCCTACAGAATCATATGATGCGGTGGTCAAGCTAGGGTTCCAAGCCATGTCTACTGACTAAATCCTTGATGTACCCTATGTCTCACTCTAAAAACATGTTCTTGGCTACGCTCCTGCACTGCCTATTTAGATACGGGGCAGGGGAAGGGGTGACGCTATCTGCTCTCTTTTGGTCACGAGTCTGTGTGCTGGCTCCATCTTAAAGTTTATGACCCCATGACTGCTCAAAGTCCAAAATCCTCTGAGTGATTTTGCCTCTGTCTCACTTCCCAAATTGGAGGCAGAGAGGATCTGTCAGCCTAGTCTGTGTTAGATATTGTCTTCTGGTCCACCTACCTGTGGCTGTGTTGATGATGGCGGTTGACTTGGGGATGTGGGGATTGGCAGGTTTTCCCTCTAAGATGGGATGTGCCTGGGGGAACTACTGAAAGTCTCTTGTAGATGGCCTTCAGGGCACTGGGAAAAGCGAGAGTAGGTGGGCAGAGCCTGCAGGGTGTGGGGAGTGTGTCACAGACAAGGCTCCGTGGGAGTGGGGAGTCAGTGGTCATTTGTAGTTAGACATGATGGTGGAGTCAGGAATCAGGAGACCTCTTGGGGGATGTGGAGGAGGAGGAGGAGGAGAAGGATATGGCTCAGCAGATGGGAGGGGGATGACTTAGGGTGTGGGACCAGGCAGGGCATGAGCGGTGGGATGGGAGTAAAAATGCACTGGTTAGGACTGGGAAGTTTGTTCACTGGGGATTGTTCATCGGGTAGCCCCCTGAGGGTCTTTTCATGTGTGTCCTAGTCCCTTCCTGACTTAACTGTTCCTCTTTGAGAGTGTGATATTCCATGCTGTTATGTTCCCCATTGTTTTGTGTTCCTTATTGTTCCTGGTCCTGGGCTGGGCCCGAGGTGTGACGTGAATCAGGTTCTGGGCATGGGCTGTAAAGGTGAATCCTCCAAAAACTTACCTCTGAGAAGATGGCAAGACTGGCAGGAGAGGTGGGTGGAGCAGGGAGGTGAGGGGTCAGAGAAGGTGGATATGGCTAGTCACCTATTCTGAAGTTCAGGGTCTGTGATATTGTCCTCTATAGTTCATGGCACACATATGGGAGATTGTCTTCTAAGTCTTTTAGTAGAGTCCTGCCTACAAAATGGGTAGGACCAGAGTTATCCTAGGTTTACAGATGTGGAGTTGCAGACGAAGCTCAGAGCCAGCAGGTACCTCATCCATGGGCACATGGTCAGTAACCGCTCTGTTAATTCTTCTAACCTTTTGTCAACTCTTTTCTTTCCTTGCTGCTATATGTCCTTGGTTTTCCCAGTTGGGTAGCTTTTCCTGGGATAACTGCGATGCAGGGAAGGACCCTGCAGTGATCAACAGCCTGACTCTGGAACCTGACCCAATTGCCATTCCGGGGAACTTGACCATCACTGCTGAGGCCAAGACCAGTGCTGTCCTCAGTGATCCTCTGAAGGTGAGCCCAGGGTCAGGGAGGCACTGGAAGGAAGGTGCTGTGGGCCAAGGGCAGGGCCCTGAAGCAGGGACTTAATGCTTTTGGAATCCTGGAATCCTAGAACAGCAAAAACAACATAGATTTGTTTAAATGTCCTTTCATAAGTTTGCCTTTTGTATTTTTGTTTCAGAGTAACTAGTTCATTCATGCCTGCTGTTTTGGGGGTGGATATTTGTTTTCATACAGAACAACAGAGGCTTTCTGTGTATCCATGGCAATTATATATGTCACAGTCCTTTCCTCATTGCTACCTTTATACCATATGCTTATATGCCTGCAGCCTCTCCTGGTGCAGATCTATTCTGGCACCAGTTTCCACTGGACTCTTTAAAAAGTTTTCTGATTTGGAATCTGTGTCCATGAAACTGCCCTTTGACTTGGTTAATTACAGCCCCTACTTCATATGTTTCTGAGCTATTATTGAATTAGTAACATGGAGAGTGCTTTGCACAGGGCCTGGCACACATGACCAGCTTAGTACACATTCAGTCAGTTCAGTTTAGTTATTCAGTTGTGTCTGACTCTTTGCAACTGTGTGGACTGCAGCAGGCCAGGCCTCCCTGTCCATCACCAACTCCCGGAGTTTACCCAAACTCGTGTTCATTGAGTCAGTGATGCCATCCAACCATCTCATCCTCTGTTATCCCCTTCTCCTCCTGTCTTCAATCTTTCCCAGCATCAGAGTCTTTTCCAGTGAGTCAGTACTTTGCATCAGGTGGCCAAAGTGTTGGAGTATCAGTTTCAGCATCAGTCCTTCCAATGAATATTCAGGACTGATTTCCTTTAGGATGGACTGGTTGGATCTCTTTGCAGTCTAAGGGACTCTCAAGAATCTTCTCCAACACCGCAGTTCAAAAGCATCAATTCTTCACCTTTCAGCTTTCTTTGTAGTCCAAATCTCACATCCATACATGATTACTGGAAAAACCATAGCCTTGACTAGACGGACCTTTGTTGGCAAACTAATGTCTCTGCTTTTTAATATGCTGTCTATGTTGGTCATAACTTTTCTTCCAAGGAGTAAAGTGAAGTGAAGTCACTCAGTCATGTTGGACTCTTTGTGACCCCCATAGACAGTAGCCTGCCAGGCTCCTCCATCCCTTGGATTTTCTAGGCAAGAATACTGCAGTGGGTTGCCATTTCCTTCTGCAGAGGATCTTCCTGACCCAGGGACTGAACCGGGGTCTCCCGCGTTACAGGCAGACTCCTTAACGTCTGAGCCACCAAGGATGTCCTGATGGCTCCTTACTTCCAAGGAGTAAGCGTCTTTTAATTTCATGGCTGCAGTCACCATCTGCAGAGATTTTGGAGACCAAGAAAATAAAGTCTGTAACTGTTTCCATTGCTTCCCCATCTATTTGCTATGAAGTGATGGGACCAGAAGCCATGATCTTAGTTTTCTGAATGGTGAGCTTTAAGCCAACTTTTTCACTCTCCTCTTTCACTTTCATCAAGAGGCTCTTTAGTTCTTCTTCACTTTCTGCCATATGTGTGGTGTCATCTGCATATCTGAGGTTATTGATATTTCTCCCAGTAATCTTGATTCCAGTGTGTGCTTCTTCCAGCCCAGCATTTCTCATGATGTACTCTGCATATAAGTTAAATAAGCAGGGTGACAATTTACAGCCTTGTTGTGCTCCTTTTCCTATTAGGAACCAGTCTGTTGTTCCATGTCCAGTTCGAACTGTTGCTCCCTGACCTGCATATAGGTTTCTTAAAAGGCAGGTTAGGTGGTCTGGTATTCCCATCTCTTGAAGAATTTTCCACAGTTTATTGTGATCCACACAGTCAAAGGCTTTGGCGTAGTCAATAAAGTAGAAATAGATGTTTTTGTGAAACTCTGTTGCTTTTTCAAAGATCCGATGTGTGTTGGTAATTTGATTTCTGGTTCCTCTAGCTTTTCTAAATCCAGATTGAACATCTGGAAGTTCATAGTTCACGTACTGTTGAAGCCTGGCTTGGAGAATTTTGAGCATTACTTTGCTAGCGTGTGAGATGAATGCAATTGTGCGATAGTTTCAACATTCTTGGGCATTGCCTTTCTTTGGGACTGGAATGAAAACTGACTTTTTCCAGTCCTGTACTATCGTGGTTATCTAGGTCAATAAAATCTTTTTGGTATAGTTCTTTGTATTCTTGCCACCTCTTCTGAATATCTTCTGGTTTTGTTAGGTCCATTCCATTTCTGTCATTTATTGTGCCTATCTTTGCATGAAATGGTCCCTTGGTATCTCTAATTTTCTTGAAGAGATCTCTAGTTTTTCCCATTCTATTGTTTTCCTATTTCTTTGCAGTGATCACTGAGGAAGGCTTTCTTATCTCTCTCTGCTCTTCTTTGGTACTCTGCAATCAGATGGATATATATTTCCTTCCTCCTTTGCCTTTCACTTCTCTTCTTTTCTCAGCTATGTGTAACACCTCCTCGGACAACCATTTTGCCTTTTTTCATTTCTTTTTTTTTGATTACTGCCTCCTGTACAATGTTGCTAACCTCCATCCACAGTTCTTCAGGCACTCTGTTAAATCTAATCCCTTGAATCTATTTGTCACTTCCACTGTATAATCATAAGGGATTTGATGAGTCTAGTGATTTTCTCTACATTCTTCAATTTAAGTCTGAATTTTGTAATAAGGAGTTCATGGTCTGAGCCACAGTCAGCTCCTGGTCTTGTTTTTGCTGACTGTAATAGAGCAGTCCAGTGGTCATGTATGGATGTGAGAGTTGGACTGTGAAGAAAGCTGAGTGCCGAAGAATTGATGCTTTTGAACTGTGGTGTTGGAGAAGAATCTTGAGAGTCCCTTGGACTGCAAGGAGGTCCAACCAGTCCATCCTAAAGGAGATCAGTCCTGGATGTACATTGGAAGGACTGATGCTAAAGCTGAAACTCCAGTACTTTGGGCACCTCATGTGAAGAGTTGACTCATTGGGAAAGACCCTGATGCTGGGAGGGATTGGGGGCAGGAGGAGAAGGGGATGACAGAGGATGAGATGGCTGAATGGTATCACCAACTCGATGGATGTGAGTTTGAGCAAACTCCAGGACTTGGTGATGGACAGGGAGGCCTGGCGTGCTGCGATTCATGAGGTCTCAAAGAGTTGGACACGACTGAGGGACTGAACTGAACCAAACTGAATAGAGCTTCTCCATCTTTGGCTACAAAGAATATAATCAGTATAATCAACCTATAACAAGTTGAAAATATCATAAGTCAAAAATGCATTTAATACACTCAAGCTATGTAACATCAGACCTTAGCTTCGCCTACCTTAGCCATTCTTGGAACACGCATATTAGCCTATGGTTAGGCAAAGTCATCTAATACCAAGTCTATTTTATGATATTGTATTGCATATCTCATTCACCAACTCAATGGACGTGAGTTTGGGTAAACAACGGGAGTTGGTGATGGACAGGGAGGCCTGGTGTGCTCCAGTCCATGGGGTCAGAGTCAGACATGACTGAGCAGCTGAACTGAACTGAACTGATGGCGTATCTCATATAATTTATTGAATACTGTACTGAAATGAAAGCCAGAATGGTTGTCTGGGTGCAGAATGGTTTAAGTACATCAGCGTTTACAGTCACATGGCTGACTGGGAGCTGTGACTTCCTGCGACTACTGAGCATCACAAGAAGAGAAAATAGTACTGTATATTGCTAGCCCTGAAAATGATCAAATTCCAAAACAGGAAGTCCAGTTCCTACTGAATGTGTATTGCTTCTGCACATCGTAAGGTCAAACTTTAAGTTGAGCCATAGTAAGTCTGTACTTTATTACCTGTTATAAATTTGGGCCATTGAAGTTTTAAAAATTGGACTCAGATTCCCACTGTCCTTTCCCTTCCTCCTACATTTCTCTTATATAATGTATATGCTTCTGATTTGGTTCCTTTATCTTTGCATAGGGTATATGCATATTCCTTATTAAATGAAAGCTTCTCAGTACTTTTGTTGGAGAAAAGGTGATAAACCTCCTTTTACAAATAAGGGACACTGAAGCTCAGAGAAGGATGTAAGTTGCCCCAGGTCAAGGCTGGTGTCCTTATCTAATGTTTCCTGTTCTTGAACTCTTTCTGGCAGGGAAGTTGAATTAGTGTTTGAAATTTAGCAGAAGAGTACCCCAGGACTTTCCTCTTATCAGCAAAAACCCTGCCTCGTAGAGCTGCCCAGACTCAAGTACCTTATAAGCCTGAAGGGCTCTTAAGGTCAATGACTTCCCTCCTTGTTACTGGGACCCAGAGAAGAGTGGCTGGTTCAGGCTCTGCAGCCTACTAGTGGTAGGAGAGATACTTCCTCCTTGTCCTTGCTGAAGTAAAATGTCTTCAGTCAAAAGTTCCATTTGGAACCTGGATGAATTTGATGCCAACTGCTAGTCAAAGCTTTGGTTTTTCCAGTCATCATGTATATATGTGAGAGTTGGACTATAAAGAAAGCTGAGCTCTGAAGAATTGATGCTTTTGAACTGTGGTGTTGGAGAAGACTCTTGAGAGTCCCTTGGCCTGCAAGGAGATCCAACCAGTCCATCCTCAAGAAATCAGTCCTGAATATTCATTGAAAGGACTGATGTTGAAGTTGAAACTCCAATACTTTGGCCACCTGATGCGACGAACTGACTCACTAGAAAAGACCCTAATGCTGGGAAAGATTGAAGGCGGGAGGAGAAGGGGATGACAGAGGATGAGATGGTTGGATGGCATCATTGACTTGATGGACATGAGTTTGAGTAAGCTCCAGGAGTTGGTGATGGACAGTCCATGGGGTCGCAAAGAGTCAGACACAACTAAGTGACTGAACTAATTGACTGCAATTTTTAGAAGTTGGATGCCCCAGATTCTGTGAGCCATGGGCAAGACTGGAGTCTGTCCAGGAATGCCTTTTTCATTTGATGTGTTCCACAGGGTTTGGCATAATTTAGAACTCCCTTCTTTGAGCTCTCAAGTTCCAGTGTCTGAGACCTTGGTTTCCCCATCCTCAGGAGTGGTAAATGGCTACCATGTTTGGCATGTGCTTATTTCAGGCTTTTAGACACGTGGTGTTTAGGCCTGATGGGTTAGCTTTCTTCTCTCTCTGAAGTCTTGTACCTGCAGTGCCTCTGCCCAAGCCCTGTGTTGGAGGTGTAAGTGCCTCTCCCCAGTCTCATCAAATGGCCCCCCTTCAAGTCAGTGCGTCTCTGCCTACAGCTACTATCCCTGAGTTAGAAGAAACCAAAGGAAAAGTCATTGTTTTCAACTTGCAAGACACTTTACTCTTAGGATGTCATATCTGGTAGGTCTCTTCAAGATCATGACATCCAACTATTCCATGGTCAAAATGGAGGAGCAGAGGCCTGAGAGGGGAAGGGACTTGCCCAAGCACCCTGGTAGGTACAGAGATCCTGATTCCATTACCTGCCAGTGCCTTTGTCTGTTCTGTGTTGCCAGGTCCTGTGATACAGGGGTTTATTTAGGTTGAGCTGTGGAGGTGCTAAGAAAGTCCTGGACTAGAGGGATTGATGGTTCCCTTGTTACTCAGCCTTGCTTGCTTTTTTTTTTTTTTTTTTTTTTTGCTATACTGGGTGTTTTGTAAGATCTTAGTTCCCCAACCAGGGACTGAACCCATTGCATGGCTGGAAAGCACCAAGTCCTAACCACTGGACCATCAGGGAACTCTCGTTGCGTTCTCTTCTGAGCCATATGAGCAGGTAGACTGAGAACAAGGCCTGGAGAATCAGTCATGGTTTGTAATCCCCCAATAGCAGTAGCAGGCTTGGCTATTGCTTAAGTTCCAGGTGCTCCTACCAAGTACCTCCTGTGCTATGCTTGTCCTGGCTGGGAGACACCTAGCATGCAGCCCCACAGGCTTCCATTCCTGTAGAAGGAGCCCAGGCAGGAGCTGGTCCCTGGTGGTCCCCTTAGCTGGGTGTTCTTGTTCAGGGCAGAATTGGCTTAACCATTTTCACTGGGATGTTGGCAAAACCAGGAATGGCAGTGGCTAAGAGGAGAGAAGTCCCATAGGAAGGAATTTTTGGATTTCAGGCAGTGTGCTATTTGACAGGCATTGTGTCACTCAGTGGGACCCTGTGAGAGGCTGACACTCTATAAAGATCCCATTTTGGAGTTGAGGGAATGGAGACAGAAGAAATTCCCCAAGGGTACTCAGGGTACTTCCTGGTGGCTCAGATGGTAAAGAATCCACCTGCAATATGGAAGACCTGGGTTTGATCCCTGGGTTGGGAAGATCCCCTGGAGGAGGGCATGGCAACCCACTCCAGTATTCTTGCCTGGAGAATCCCATGGACAGAGAATACCATGGACCGAGGAGCCTGGTGGACTACAGTTCATAGGGTCACAAAGAGTCAGGCACAACTGAGCGACTAAGCACACACCACACTAGGAAGTGGCTGAAGTGGCGTTCACTTTCAAGCCCTCGGCTCTTCTAGGCAAAGGGTTCATTGAAGCAGGCTTGGCAGGAGAGGAGAGAGCCGGGCTGGGAGGAGGCTGTGTGTGACTGGAGGTGGGGGTAATATGTGGGGCAGCAGAGTGGGAGGAGGCACATTTGAGTCTGTCCACTCAGGATACACGGTGCGTGGACTGCTTTATCCTGGACCTGGGCCCTGACATGTGGGTAGTTGGAATGCTGAGTCCAGAGCCTGCAGAGCCAGCCTGAGCCCTGCAGGCTCAAGGAGAATAAATGCCTGTCCAGGACTTGCCTCTTTGAAATGGAACTACTAGATCAAGTGAGCCTGGAGGCTGGGATTCATAGAATGCTGTGATGTTACAACTGCAAGTGATTTCGTAACACCCACAGAGAATCGGACTTCTGCCCTTTGCCGACAGTTTTCTCTGATAGCCTGGGGGGAGGCGAGAACACGGTCCCTAAGGGACAACTCATTTGGTTCTTAGGCAGCTAATACTTAGTGAATGCTTAGCCCATGCCTGGCACAACTGGTCAGCCCCAGCCTCCAGAAGGAGAACAGGATCATGGCCGTGTGGAGGTGTGTAGCACTCAGAGGTCTCCTCGGCCAGCTTCTCTCTGGGTGCAGGACGTCCTCCAGCTTCCTCAACTGGGTCTAGGACCCCACCTCTTCCTGAAGTAGTTCCATCCCTTGTGACCTCACTAAGATTGTTAAGATCTTCCTCATAGCAACCCCAAAGTGATCTCCCTGTAAATTCTTATTCTTTTCAATTCTGTCTTCTATGGCTGCATGGAGGAAATAGGATCAGGAATAGCAAATAGGTTTCATCTTGGTAAGCAACTCCAGTCAGCTGTGGTTGCTGCCTGAGGTCCTAGGAAGGAACAGGTTCTGAAGCCAAGACTGGGCTCGGAAGGGAAGTCTAGAAGCAATACCATAGCTAGCCAATTAGCAGTTACGTGACAAGTGCATTTTGCCTTCAACCAATGGATAGTAAATACCTAAAGAATGCTAAGACAGTGTGTTCAGTGCAGGGGGCAGACAAAGTCACATTTGATTATTAATGATCTGATGTGGGCACAGGAAAGGATAATACTGGGGCAGATACCACAATATTGTCATTTCTGGATCAGAGTATTGCCAAGATCCCATCCAATTAAAAATTCTGTGTTAAAAGAAAATGCTGACCTTTGAAAGAGGCAGAGGAACTGGTTCATCTGCCTTGGAATTGTACATTTTCTGCAACTCTCTCACCAGGTGGAATTAACTGTGGAGAAGCACATAGCTGGCTTCTGGGTCAAAATCCCATGTGTGGACAACGTTGGTAGCTGCACCTATGACAACTTCTGTAATATACTTGAAATATTAATTCCCATTGAGGAACCCTGCCCGGAACCGCTGCACACCTATGGGCTTCCCTGTCACTGTCCCTTCAAAGTAGTAAGTACAGGGAGGGGAGAGCATTTCCCTGTGACTGGAGTAGACACGTGGCATTGGGAGACATTCTCTTGCAGACCTGGACATCTGTGGGTGTAAACTGACCTGATCTATCCTGAATCACTTACCTTCTGGGGGCCTCGTTTTATCCCTCTGTGAAATGGGAAACTTGATGCTTGATTTGACCTCCAGTGCCCTTCTGCTATTACATTCCATGCTCTACATGACTCTTAGGAGAGTGGGAAGAGGGGCAGTTCGAAGCTGCAGACTTAGAGGTCACTCCAGGAGAGAGCCCCGTCTGTAGGCTCCCACTGACCTGCAGTCCTCTGGCTTTCCCACAGGGCACCTACTCACTGCCCAAGTCTGACTTCATGCTGCCCGACCTGGAGTTGCCAGCTGGCTCAGCACAGGGAACTACCGCCTGCAGACCATCCTGAGCAACAGTGAGAAGCGGCTGGCTTGTGTCAATATCTCTGCCTCCCTTAAAGGCAAATAAGGTGGCACCTGCCACTGCAGAATGAAGAGGGTGTGAGGAAGGCATCCTCTTCCTCTGTCTTACGCTGGCCACGGCCAGATTCTACTCTCTGTCCTTTCTCAAGCCCTTTTCTACAGTGATGATGTTCCCCTGCTGAAAGTCATCTTATGCCACCTACAGAGGTTTTAACTGTGGGCCAGCAGCCCTGAGCTGAGGGAGGATGAGCCTGGTGGTTTCTGACAGCCCAGGACACCTACTGGGGTGGCTGTTGCACTTTCAGCCTCACCCTCATATAGCTTTCTGTCTAAAATCTTAACTCATTTTCTAAGGAGGCTAACATGTTTTAGGACCCCCACGTTCAGAGTACCCTAATCTTGGTCTCCTGAAGTACCTTTATGGTTTTTCTCGTTGATTTTTTTACGTGTCACTGACCTAAAAGCAGAGTGAAAGCACTAGCAGTTTTCATTTACTCCACTCCCTCTTGCAAGGAAGGGTCTGAAGGAGTTGATCTCAGTCTTCGCCTCTGTTAACTTCTATGACTTAGTGTTCTTTTTCTAGACTTGCCCAGTTAACAGTGGGGCGTAGCGTATCCTGGAGAGGCAGGGCATGTTGGAGAACAACTGAGAATGCTCTGTGTATTTAAGGTAGTCTGCAAGTTCAGGTGCTTTCAGGGCAAAGCGCGGGCCATCCGTGAGTGCTGAGGGCCACGAGAAGCATGTTGTTTCCAGGCACATCTTGCCTTTGTACAACAGCACTGATCTAAGGCAGCTGCTGCCCCATCTCGAGCTGGGGCCCTAATCAGGGATGTGGAGTCTCGGCTGAGTTAGAAAGGGTAATTCCAGTCTGTAGGGGCAGTTGCTGTCCAACAATTGCCAGTGAATTCCACAGGAGACTGTGGACCCAGCATTACGAAATATTCTCAACATTTTTCCCTTCAAGAGCCAGAAATCTAGACTTTTATATGAAATCCATTTTTAAATACTGACAGTGAATTATTTTTTTAAAAAAGAACACTGCACAGGTAGAAGGGGCCAAACAGACTTGTCAGTAGGAAAATCTGGCTCATGGGAGGCCAGTTCATGGCCTTGGATGTAAGAACACGCATGCCTTGTCCTTTTAACCTTGAGACGACTCCAGCACTGTCTCCTTCTGTGGGGCCGAATCCATAATGCCTGACCCGGTAGGCTCCTCCGATGCTGGGGGAATGAGGGGGCCGCAGAGCTAAGAGCTCAGGGCTTCCTGCCCTGGCCCAGAGTGTTGTCAGGGTGAGGGAGGCAGCTAAAGAGGTGGCCCCACCAGCAGCCATTCTGCGGAGCAGAGATCCATGATGAGAGGTGGACTCATATCAGGTGCCTGGGTGTATTCATCATCCTGTCCTCCTGTGACCAGCCTCAGGTTTGGGGCTCACACGAAGCCTGGAATGGTAATAAATCTTTTTGACTTGCTGAGAATTCCTCCTTTGTTGTGGCTGCATATTTTTTTCCACTGATCACATCTCAGGGTTTCCAGAGCTCGTGTACTGGGTTGCTCCTGCTGGGAGAGTTTACAGCAGCGGGACGAGAGCTGAAGCAATGCCAGGGACTGACTCTTCTGTTTCTGCCTTGTGTGCTGCTTAGTGTCTCTGCTGCATTCTGTCCAGCACCATCGGCTTCCTTTTTGTTTTTGACCTTCCCTCTCACAGTATGGCCTCTCCAGCCTTTATTTCCTCTCCTGGCTCTTTGGGCATTATTCTCACAGACATATTTTAATTCCCATCCTTGCATGGAAGGACGTTCAGTAGTTTGGTTAAGACTTTATGTATGCTGTGCTTTTGGCTCAGATGCTCCTCCAAGTCTTGTTGAGGGGTGGAGAATGGTGAGAATCTCAAATCACAGAGCAAAGTGAACTTTTTAACAAATGGTGCTGAGCCAAATGGAAAGCCATTTGGAAAAAAGTTGAAACTGGATCCTTACCTAATACCATAGAAAGAATAAACTTCAAATGAGTCCAGGGTCTAAGTATTAAAAATGAAACCATACAAATACTAAAAAGAAATATGGGTGAAATGTCCAGAGAAAATAAACACTGATAAAGTTGACTGCATAAGAAATAATGTGCTCGGCAAAAGACATAGTCAGAAGACTGGAAGAAAATATTTATAGCACATATCATGACAAAAGGTTAATAATATTCCTACTATAAAGAATGAAGTATCAAGGGATCAAAAACCTGATAGGAAAACTGGGACAATAAATGAACAGATAAACTCTCACATAAAGATATAACAGTGACCCTTAAACATAATAAGATATAGAAACTCACTTCAAAATCAGAAAAATGTAAACTGAAACAATATTAACATAACATTTGTCAATTTCTTGGGTTGGTAAGAAAATAAGCACACTACCACAAACCACTTGGCAAGGCTGTGCGGAAAAAGGTCCCCTCAAACATAACTGGTAGGAATACAGACTGGTTCAGTCCTTCAAGAGGGGAATTTGTCAGTGTTACTGATCATGTGGGCTTCCCTGGTGGCTTAGAAGGTAAAGAACCCACCTGCAATGCAGGAAAACCAGGTTCAATCGCTGGGTCAGGAAAATCCCCTGGAGAAGGGAACGGTAACCCACTCCAGTATTCTTGCCTGGAGAATCCCATGAAGAGAGGAGCTTGACAGGCTGCAGTCCAAAGGGTTGGACATGACTGAGTGACTAAACACATACTGTTTATGTAGGAAAAATATACCTGTGTCTGCTCAGATGTACATAAGGGAAAATGAGCTGGAAACTAATGAACTGGTTATTTACAGAGAGTAGAAAGAAGAGGGAAATGATAACAGGGTATAAAGGATGAAGAGGATGGGATGCTTCTGAAGTGAAGTCGCTCAGTCATGTCCGACTCTTTGCGACCCCATGGACTGGTTTCTCCGTCCATGGGATTTTCCAGGCATGAGTGCTGGAGTGGACTGCCATTTCCTTCTCCAGGGGATCTTCCCGACCCAGGAATCAAACCCGGGTCTCCTGCATTGCAGGCAGATGCGTTACCATCTGAGCCACCAAGGAAGCCCAGTATATCATAAGGGTCAGTATATCTGACCATTAGAACTATAATAATGTTTCTGAGTCCTAAATCATAAATCAGGCAGGAGATAAGGGAATTTCAACATGGAATATAAACAGTAACAAAATATATTTCAAACAAATAATACAACAACACTGAAGTGGGTGGGAAAACAAAGTTATAGTATTTTGATGGGGTACTATAAAGCAACAGAAAAAAGGAATTGCACACAAGTACTGTATATACTGTAGTTTGTTTTTCACAGGAATAGTGTTAGCAATTCTAAAAATATTCCCTGTGTATATTAGGACTGAGAAAATAAATGTGGATAATGAGAGCGTGGGGTATACTGAAAGGACACCGGAACCAACTGGAGGGAGCTGTCAGTGGCCAAGTCTTGGACAACTTGAGCAAGAAAATAATGACAGTAATAGGTTATAATCCTTTGAATGTAAATAAACATCCATGAGTCTGTACACAACATAATCTCAACTAAATGTAGAAGGAATGGTATTAATAGGAAAAAAAAATCATTAGGTAAAGGCTACTGTCAGAATTGTTGCAGATAAGGAACATCTATGGATGCTAAAATTATTGGATAAGTGTATGATGAGAAACAGGATTTTGCACAGTCTCACGATACCTCCTCACAGGATACGGTTACAAAGGGGGAAATGTAATGGTAGAGAGACCTGGCAGACAACACTTACAAGCAATCCAAGTTAATATCACCAACAAGTAATAAGACAAACTGACATCATGCACCTCTCAATACGGTGCTCTGATAAAGGACAGTGACATTTCTCTGGTATTGCCCAAAATGTGTAATCTCAACTTTATCACAAGAAAGATCACACAAACCTAAATTGAGAAACACTACAAAAGAACCGGCCAGTCCTCTTCAAAAATGTCAGGGCCACGGACAGTAAGGAAAGACTGAGGACAGACAGATCAGAAGAGAACAGGAACTGTGAGACCTCGGATTAGATGCTGGATTAAAAAAAGAATCAGAAATAGGATTTCACCAGGGTTAACTATTTAGGTTTAATAATTGTGTTCTGTTTGGGTAAGATGTTAACATTAATGAAAGTTAGGTGATTTATTAGTTCTTTCAAAATAAAAAAGCTATGACAAACAAACCTAGACAGCATATTAAAAGTCAGAGACATCACTTTGCTGACAAAGGCCCATATAGTCAAAGCTATGGTTTTTCTAGCAGTCATGTATGAATGTGAGAGCTGGATCGTAAAGAAGTCTGAGTGCTGAAGAACTGATGCTTTCAAACTGTGGTGCTGGAAAAGACTTTTGAGAGTCCCTGGAACAGGAAGGAGATCAAACTAGTCAATCCTATAAGAAATCAACCCTGAATATTTATTGGAAGGATTGACGCTGAAGCTCCAGTACTTCAGCCACCTGATGCAAAGAGCTAACTAATTGGAAAAGACCTTGATGCTGGGAAAGACTGAGGGCAAGAGAAGAGGGTGACAGAGGATGGGTGGTGTGATGGCATCATCGACTCAGTGGACACGAGTTTGAGCAAACTCTGGGAGATAGTGAAGGACAGGGAAGCCTGCTGTGCTGCCAGGGGGTCACAAAGAGACACAACTTAGTGACTGAACAACAACAACAAGATAAAAAGTTGTAAAAGCACACTGCAGAAGTTTCTCCATGACAACTGAGAAGCGTTACAAAATAGAAGCTTATCAGGGCTTGCAGAGTCTGGGTCAGTGGGTGAAGTCAGGGAGGGTTTTCCTGAGGAAGTGATAACAGACCTGACAAATGAGTAGGAGTTAAGCAGGTAGAGACAGGAGGAAAGAGTATATGTGTAGGCCCTGAAGCAAGGTGAAGCTGCTTTTTGGAAACTGGACAAAGGCGGGTACAGCTGGAGGGGAAAGGTGCCAGAAGAAGTGAGAGAGGAAGGGGAAGAGCAGATCACAGGGCCTGTGGTTCACGTGTGGGTCTCCCTGACCAGCAAGTCCCACTTTCTAAGTTATGGTCCACTTGAACATTTTTCCTTAAGAGGGTCATATCACTGTAATTTCACTTCCAAGAGGTGTCAGCATGCCAAGCAGAGGTTCTGCTCCTCCACTGCCCCAGTTTTTTTTTTTTTTTAACCTTTAATCTTAGATCAGGGAATTGCTTGAGGGGCTCCTAGGTGGGGTTGAGTTTGGCACTGTGTCTGGATGCTGTTTGCTAGTAACAAATCTCATGACTCCTTAGAGTGCTGCCTGTCAGTTTCATTCCCAGAGTCACAGTGGCTTATAAATCACTCATGTCGCTTGTGTTGACTTGGGAGCCAACCCTCGATGCTTCAGCTTCTGATGGACAGCTTTTACTGCCACCCCCATGCAGGGCTCGTGTTGCCTAGCAGTCTCAATCTGTGTTCTGTAGCCATCCCAACCCTCTCATTCCTCTTTCTTTCTTTCAATGGGC
Organism: Madoqua kirkii; assembly: GCA_006408675.1. Taxonomy (NCBI): domain Eukaryota; kingdom Metazoa; phylum Chordata; class Mammalia; order Artiodactyla; family Bovidae; genus Madoqua; species Madoqua kirkii. The sequence continues at coordinate 16,119 of SJYC01086109.1, read as the reverse complement.
TTGTTGAAGATCCAGATTCAGCTCCTCCTTAAAATGGTTCTGTGTAACATTCCCCTCAAAGCCCCAACCACAGTCCATCTCAATCATGTTAAGACAAATCACGTTCTTGGAGACAAGAAATGCAGTGGGAAATGATTCCGAAGGTTCTGGGGGTCAGGAATCCTCCTATAGCCTCTGTATCCTCCCAAATATCTTTATTCCAACGACCAGGTCCCTGTTTTTTGCCAGGGAAGCACATGGCAGCAGAAAATTCACTACACATTGCTGAAATTGGAAAGGCCAATTTGGATTCTAACAGTGATCTCAGAGTGCTGGCTGCAATCAGAAACTGTTCTGTACCAGTCATATGGTGGCCTGAGTCTCGTTATCTGGTAACTCTCTTCCCTAATCTGAGTTTGCATATCATTCTATTCTGCACTCAAACCTTAGTGCCAGGGTTGGCTACCCACCATCTGTGGACTGTTCATTGCTACAAGGAGCAGAAATTCTTGCATTCATTTTTCCAGAGGTTCTTTTGCAACCCAGAGTCTATTAGTTTCTTGGGGTTTGCGACTGCTCTTGAAGTTGCATGCAAAATTTAGTATGTATATATATGAGTTGTATGGAAGGGGGATCCATGGCTTTCATTAGCTTCAACAAGGTGTATGACCCCTCCAAAAGTTATAAACCACTGTCCTATTTGCATTTTATTGTTCTATATTCTGTAGTAAGCCTTCTATATATTCATAAAGCATCACCTGCTCTAGGCTCATGGTCTGGGTCCCCGAAGAGCAAAGATTTTATTATTGGCATATATTAATAGCTGTCTTATGTCTTGATAGGATGGTCCTCCCTACCCCCTCTTCCTTCATGATGCCATAGCTACTTCACATCTCCAAGAGGTTGTTCCTTGACATCTGACCATTGCTAAATGAATGAAGGCGCCTTGCAGGGTGAGAACTCTGCCAACTCCAGTTGGGATTCCTGTTATTTAGGCTATAGACCCAACCATCAAATGGAAGGCAAGGCTGAAAAGTGATGTTACCTAGAAATACTCTTTATTCTGTAGATTTAGCTTTGCATACTTTCCATGCAATAATATAGTTTGCTATAAAATGTTTTTAATAAGTGGTGCTTCCATTAGAGTGAAACAGATCATTAAAAGTTTCCCTCACATGAAGTTTCTCTAGTTATAAAATCAGCACATTATTGTTAAAAACAGGTAAGAAAAAGAAAAAACATAGGACTCCCTTGGTGGTCCAGTGGTTAAGAATCCAACTTGCAATGCAGGGAACATAGGTTCGATCCCTGGTCCAGGAACTGAGATCCCACATGCCACAGGGCAACTAAACCCGTGTGCCCCAACTACTGAAGCCCACGTGCCCACGCTCTGCAACAAGAGAAGCCACCACAGTGAGAAGCCTGCACACAGCAACTAAGAGAGTGGCTCCCGCTTGCCACAACTAGAGAAAGCCCATGCATGCAGCAGTGAAGACCCAGAGCAGCCAAGAACAAATAAATAAATTTACACCCCCAAAGCCCACCCCAAAACAAAGCACCACCACCAACAAAAACCTATAAAATTTCACTCATAACTGAACCCACTTGGAGAAAATTCCTGTTAACATTTTACTGGGTTGGCCACAAAGTTTGTTCAGGTTTTTCTATAACATCTTAAGAAAAATGGGAAGGAATTATTTTGCAAACCCAATATGTTGCACATATCCTTCAAAACTATTTGATTATATGCTTAAAGAGGAAAGTGAAAAAGTTGCTTAAAGCTCAACATTCAGAAAACGAAGATCATGGCATCCGGTCCCATCACTTCATGGGAAATGGGGAAACAGTGGAAACAGGGTCAGACTTTCTTTTTGGGGGCTCCAAAATCACTGCAGATGGTGATTGCAGCCATGAAATTAAAAGACGCTTACTCCTTGGGAAAAAAGTTATGACTAACCTAGATAGCATATTCAAAAGCAGAGACATTACTTTGCCGCCTAAGGTCCGTCTAGTCAAGGCTATGGTTTTTCCTGTGGTCATGTATGGATGAGAGAGTTGGACTGTGAAGAAAGCTGAGTGCTGAAGAATTGATGCTTTGAACTGTGATGTTGGAGAAGACTCTTGAGAGTCTCTTCAACTTCAAGGAGATCCAACCAGTCCATTCTGAAGGAGATCAGCCCCAGGATTTCTTTGGAAGGACTGATGCTAAAGCTGAAACTCCAGTACTTTGTGCACCTCATGCGAAGAGTTGACTCATTGGAAAAGACCCTGATGCTGGGAGGGATTGGGGGCAGGAGGAGAAGGAGATGACAGAGGATGAGATGGCTTGATGGCATCACAGACTCGGACATGAATCTGAGTGAACTCCGGGAGTTGGTGATGGACAGGGAGGCCTGGTGTGCTGCGATTCAGACACCTGGGGTCGCAAAGAGTCAGACATGACTGAGCGACTGAACTGAACTGAATACATGCTTTTTAAAAAAGAACCAAAATGGCATCAGGTTTCACATTCTAGTTTTAACAGATATATAATGTAACATATATTGTATAACTGAATAAAATTTGACATATATACACACCTGGGAAACCATCCTCACATTCAAAATGGTGAACATATTATCCATCAGTTCTGAAAGTTTCCTCATGACCATGCTCACCTCACTCACCTTCAAGGAACCTGATTTTTTTCGTCCCTACAGGTTAGGTTGCTTTTTAAAAAAAAAATGAATAGAATGATACAATTTGCCACCAACCAATGTAGGGAATAGAGGTTCGATCCCTGGTCCCATAAGATCCCACACACTGTGGACCGACTAAGCCTGTGCTCCACAAGTACTAAAGTCCGTGCACTCTAGAGCCTGTCCTATACAAGAGAAGTCACCAAAATGAGAAGCCCAAGAGCAACATAAAAGAGAGCAGCTCCTGCTCCCCACAACTAGAGAAAGCCTGCAAGGTAATGGAGACCCAGCACAGCCAGAAATAAAGAAAGACTCATCCATGCTATTCTGTGAATTGATAGTTCCTATTTGTCACGGAATTGTACTCCATGGCTTGGATACACCACAGTTTATCCATTCACTTGTTGATGGACATTTGGGTTGTTTCCTTTTTGCTACTGTAAATACAGTTACCATAAACATGTGGGTAAGTCTTTTTTTTGGCTGTGCCGTACAGCTTGCAGGATCCTACTCCTCAACCAGGGGTTGAACCTGTGCCTTTGGCAGTGAAAGCATGGAGTCCTAACCACTGGACTGCTAGGAAATTCCTTTTACAAGTCTTTTTATAGGTAGAAAACCCCTTTCCTTTCAGGTAAATATCTTGAGGTAGAATAGCTGGATTATATGGTAGGTGTGTCAAACTTTTTAAGAAACTACCAAACTGTTTGCCAAAGGGGCTGCACCATGTCCATCCACAGTAGCAGTATATGGGAGTTCCAGTTCCCCTACATCTTTGATGAGTATGCTCAGTCTTAAAGATTTTAGTCATTCTAATGGGTATATAGTAGTACCATGTATGGTTTTAATTTGAATTTCCCTAATTATTAATAATGTTGGGACATCACTTCAATGCTTATTTATCATCCATGTATATTTTTTTTTGATGAAGAATGCATTCATATTCTTTGCCCATTAAAAAAAAAAGTTGTTTTCTAATTGTTCAGCTTTAAGAGTTCTTTATGTATTCTGAATGTGAGTATCTCATTAAACACAACTTCTCAAAGATCTTCTCCCAGATGGTGACTTTTCCTCCTATCCTCTTAACAGCACCTTTTGAAGAATAAAGATTTCAATTTTGATGGAGTTCACTTTAGTAATTTCTTCTTTTATGGATTGTGCTTTTGGTGTTATATCTAAGAAAGATCTTAGCCCAAGGGTCACAATATTTTTCTCTCTTATATTTTCTTCTAACAATTTTTAGGTTTTACATTTACATTTAGATGATAGATACATTTTAAGTTGATTTTTTTTATATGTGATGTAAAGTATGGATCCAAGGTTTGTGTGTGTGTGTGTGTGTGTGTGTGTGTGTGTGTAGGAGATCATACAGATTTCCAGTTCTTGCACACAACTTCCTTGAAAAGGTGATCCTTTTCCTACTACCTTGCCTTTTCTTCTGAACCTTTGTCAAAAATAAGTTGCCCACGTATGTGTAGAGTTATTTCTGGACTCTCTGTTCTTTCCACTGAACTATTTGTCAATTTTGGTGCCAACACCATGCAGTTGTTTTTTCGGTCTGTTTTTGGCCACACTGTATGGCATGTGGGATCTTAGTTCCTTGACCAGGAATTGAACGCATGTCCCCTGCAGTGGAAGCACAGAGTCATAACCACTGGATAACCAGTGAAGTCCCAACACCATGCAGTTTGGATTACAGTAGCTCTGCTATAATTTTTTTAATTAAATAGTGTTAGCTCTTCAACTTTGCTCTTTTTCAAGAAATATTTTGGCAATTCTAAATGTCATGGCATTTCCATATGAATTTCAAAATCAGCTGGCTAATTTATAAAAAGTTAAAATACCTTGCTGAAATGGATAAGAATTGACATCTTAACTATAATGTGTCTTCTGAGCTATGAATGAGGTGTATCTCTCCATTTTGTTGCTGTTCAGTCACTAAGTCATGTCTGACTTTTTGAGACCCCATGGAGCATGCCAAGACTTCTTGTCCTTCATCATCTCCCTGAGTTTGCTCAAACTCATCTCCATTGAGTCAGTGATGCCATCCAACCATCTCATTCTCTGTCACCCTCTTCTCTTGCCCTCAATCTTTCCCACCATCAGGGTCTTTTGCAAAGAGTCAGCTCTTCTCATCAGGTGGCTGAAGTACTGGAGCTTCAGCTTCAGCATCAGTCCTTCCAACGAATATTCAGGACTGATTTCTTTTAGGATTGAGTGGTTTGATCTCCTTCCTGTCTAAGGGACCCTTCAGGAGTCTTCCCCAGCACCACAGTTTGAAAGCATCAGTTCTTCAGTGCTCAGCCTTCTTTATAGTCCAACTCTTACATCCACACACGACTACTGGAAAAACCATAGCTTTGACTATTTGGATCTTTGTCAGCAAAGTGACATCTCTGATTTTGAATATGCTGTCTAGGTTTGTCATAGCTTTTCTTTCAAGGAGCAAGTGTCTTATTTTGTGGCTGCAGTCACCATCTGCAATGATTTTGGAGCCCAAGAAAATAAAATCTGTCACTGTTTCTATTTTTTCCCCATCTATTTGCCATGAAGTAATGGGACTGATGGGTCTTAATTTCTTTTAGCAGTATTTTATAGATTTTAGTGTACATATGTTTCACATCTTTCATCAGAATTAATCCAGACTATTGCAAGTTTTTGGTGCTTTTGTAAGAGCAGTTTCTAACTGTTCCCAGTCACAAATTTTCAAATAATAAACCAACCCTCTATTCCTGGGATAAACCCCACTTGGTTATGATGCAGTATTCTTTTAATATATTGCTGAATTTGATTTGCTAAAACTTTGTTTAGCATTTTTACATTTATGTTCATGAAGAATTTTGTTCTGTAGGTTTATTTTCTTGCAACGTCTTTGCCTAGTTTTGGTTCACATAGTGTTTTAAACCACTTTTAAAAACTAATAAATCACAAATATATCATAGGCATTTTATTGTTGCATTTTGCAATGTTTGGGGGGCATCACAGTATTTTATTTTGGATGAACCATAGTTTAACCTAATGTTGGATATTTGTTTCCAATTCTTTACTGTTATAAACAATGCATCCAGAGATTTCCCTGGTGGTCCAGTGGTTAAGCCTGCTAATGCAGGGGATATAGGTTCAATCCCTGGTCCAGGAAGATTCCACATGCTGTGGGGCAGCTAAAGCCATGTGCCACAAACACTGAGCCTGCACTCTGGAAAACGTGAGCTGCAGCTGCTGAGTCTGCATGCCACAGCTACAGAAGCCCATGTGCCCTTACAGCCTGTGCACTGCAGCGGGAGAAGCTGCTGCAGTGAGAAGCCTGGCACCACAACTGGAGAAGGCCGTGCACCACGAGGACTCAGTGCAGTTAGAAATAAAACAATAAGGTGAAAATAAAAAAACTTAAAAATGCATGCATTTTTGAAGACATAAAAGATTCTTAAGATGAACCCCTGGAAGTGAAATTAGCGGGTCAGACGGCTATGCATTTTAGGACATATATTGTAAAACTTCCCTCCAGGAAAGTCATAAAAATGTGTTCTGCCATCTTCAGAATATAAGATTGTTTTTCCAAACCCTTACCAAAAGTAAGTATTATTTTTAAAAGGTCAGTAGTCCTTGTACATGATGAAATCCTTTCCGTCACACAAACTGCTCAGTCTCTTTAGCCTAAATCAGCTCTAAGTGGTCATAAGGTATCTGAGAAGGTAGGATGGGTGGGGGAGAGAGAGAGGGGCAGAGAGAGAGGGGAAGAGGGAGAGAAAGAGAGAGCTGATACCCTTCTAAGTAGGAAAGTCATTTGTAATGAAAGATTGCTAAGAAATGTTTTTATCCCTTAATTTACTTCTGGGATCCCATATCTCCAGAGCAACAGGATAACTTGTTGATGGAAAGCCCTTCAATTTCACACTGGGGTTAAAGGATAAGTCCTTTTTTTTTTTTTTAATTCCTTTCAGAATGTCAGAGCTGTAAGAGCCCTTAATAGCCAATCAGTCCAATCCTTCATTTCAAAGAATGTGAAAATGAGATGGAGAAGGGTTGAAACTTGCTCAAGATCCCACAGGAAATCAGTGGCAGAGCCAAAGGCTAGACAAAATTAAACAAAATTACTACTAAGTTCTATTTTTGTTCTGTGACTCTTCACTTAGAACCATATCTAGAAACCATAGAAACTTGTCTTCACCCAACATACTTTTCTAAACCTGATACTCCAAGGGCAGAATAGAGAGAATAACTGCTTTTGCATTTATATTTATGCTTGGTCTGTTTCAAGGACGTGGGCAAATGGCATTCTTTTTCCCATTAAATGAGGCAGATAATACGAGTGGTTGAATGTGGTTTTGGTTCACGGGTACAAAAGGCTTCCAGAGAAATCCAAAAACCAGAAAAGACATAGCCTGAGAGGTACCAGTACTGACTTGTATCATCTACATTTCTCTTGGAAAGATAAAGAAGATAAATTAATATAGAGATGCTGGGGTTTGATGAATGTATATAACATCCACAACGGAAGGCACACTGGGAATGGGAATATGGGAGAACTATAGAATAAAAATAGATAATTATGCATAGACACCTGTGGAGTTGGCTACAGAATGGTTGATGGGTTGGGTCAATTCATAGAGGGCTTGGTATGTTCCAAATACACACCCCAAAAGGCCCAGGATGCTGATCATGATGTCCTTCACAATGGTGATACAGTTCATGTCTTCAGGGTAAAATGTGATGAGCTCCAGGAAGGGAGGGATGATGAGGGCCAGGGCACTGCTGCTCACGGAGCCCACCAGGGAGATGACCAGGTCCAGGTGGGGAATGAGGATGGCTGAGACACCTAAGGGGGGAAAAGGCGTTTAGAATCATGTAATGTTCCTTCAGGAAGAGAGCCCAGAAACAAACCATTTATTTGGAGCCTTATAATTCCCAGATGCCTGAGACACTGTCTGGAGAGGTGAGAAAGGAGCTCATTGTGAACTTGAGCAGCAGATCAAGCACTGTGGCTCTGGACTTTCACATCTGTTTTAACACCAATATACATGCTCTCCTTTCATGCTTTATCTATTGAGTTTTTCCACATAAAATATTTATTGATAAGGATTCTCTATCACCCATCTGTAATGATCTTCTCATTACAGAGTTGGGGAAGTCTAGAACTCTAGAAGGAATGGGTCATGTCCAAGGTCACATAGAGCTGAGACGATAATCCCGTGAAATGTCCAATATAAGGCCCTTTCTACCCTACTAGGCTGCCTCTAATGTAAGTGAAAGAACTTGGTACACTGTAGGTGTTTGATAAATGCTTGACCCGTACTCAGACACCGTATCTACAGTTAAGTTGTACTGACTGACACAACACATTCACTGTCTAGAAGCAAGGATGGATAAGCAATAAGAGATGTCTCTGTGGCTGACAGGGTCTCAGCCACTGGTTGTCCTACTCTTAAAAGGAACCTGATAATAAAGGAAGACATAGAACATGCAGACAGCATTAGGTGGCTCACTCACTTTCTCTTCTCTTCCCATTAATGCTCTTAGATTTCCATATTTTATAAATACAATGACCATGTATCTGGATTTTCAGAGGGGGGTCCAGTTTTGATAATATTTGAATGAAGAAATATATATATTAATAATTTATGTGATTTAACTTTACATAGCTATATGATTTTCCTATGAATAAATTGAGAAAAACCTCTTATGGAAAGCATTCAGACTAGCTTGCTGGTTCTTGAAGAAAACAACACCTCTTTTTGAAGCTGCTCCAGCACATCTAATCAAAGAACAAGATAGACTCACAGACTCTTATGGTTGAGAATCCATCACCTCTCTGACGGGATGATCCTCGTCCACAGCGCTCCTTCATTAGATATTTAATAAATTGCTTACTGGAGGAGGTACAGAGAACAGTCAGTGTCTGTTCTTTAGAAGAGCTCATGCAGATAGCGCAGAGAGAAGACATGCTCTCAGAAAGCTATTATGCAACGCGGAGTGAAGGAGTGCTCTAGAAGAGTCAGATCTGGCCATGCTAACCCACTGCTCAGGGCCCTTCCATGGCTCCCCACTGCCTGATCTCCTTAGCACAAGGTCCCTTAGGACTCGGATCTGCTTTGTGTCTTATCCTCCCTATGCTTTAACTTCTCTTAAGAGGCCATACGTCAGTACTGTCCTCCAATCTTTGCATACCCTGCTCCCTATATGTGGTACGTTCTCCACTCCTCGCTGCCTCTTAATTATCTTTAGGTCTTAACTGAAATATTACTCCAGTGGAGAGGACTTCCTGACCTGGCTCAGGCTAAGTTATAGGACCTTCTCAGGTGCTCTTAGAGCAGCCTCCTCCTACAGTATTAACTATCATCTGGTACAGCATTGTGTACCATCTTCACGTTCACCACAGTGTGCTATAATGATTTCCCTGCATATATTTCCCACTCAAATCCTAAGTGTCATGAGGGCAGGAACCATGTCTTTTTCATGATTCATTATTGTATCCCCTGGAAGGCTGCAGTCCATGGAGTTGCTGAGGGTAGGACACAACTAAGTGACTTCACTTTCACTTTCACGCATTGGAGAAGGAAATGGCAACCCACTCCAGTGTTCTTGCCTGGAGAATCCCAGGGAGGGGGGAGCCTAGTGGGCTGCCGTCTCTGGGGTTGCACAGAGTCAGACATGACTGAAGCGATTTAGCAGCAGCAGCAGCAGCAGCACCTAGCACAATGTCAGGCACATAGTAGGTAATATGATTGCTGAATGAGTGAAGGATAACTGAATTGACAGACGAGTAAGCGAGGAAGAAGAGGTCTTTCAGTGCAGAACAGAAGCAGCACATGTCATTGAAAGTCAGCTGTCTCCAGTGATGCTCTTTCCCTGATATCATGTGGCCTGAACTACTCAGTGCTCCTCTTCAATGGACACCTTTCCTACTGGGAATGACCTCAATGCAATACATTACAGGTTCCCGATGTCTTGGTACAGACTGGGAACCTTCTGTAACGCCTTTAAGCCAAGCAGGTGTGCTGTTTCTGCTTTCAGAACTCCAGTTACAGGGAGTACAGCATCTGGCAGTGTACTGTTGGTCTGCTCCAAGCCTTACACACTTTCTTCTGACCATGAACTGAGACAGGAGTCCCTCAACTGCAAATACAGAGTCCTGGAGACTTTAAGATGAAATTTACTCTCTCTCTTGCACAATAATCCTACAGTTGTTTGAGATACAGATACAGAATTTACCCAAGCCTTTGTTTCTCCAGGCAAAACCTCCCTAGTTCTTTCCTTCATTCCTCACAGGCCACCATTTTAAATTTTCTTAGAGAAAGCATTTCCCAGCCCTATTCACAATGTTTCCCAAACATCTACAATGGCACCTGATGTCAAATGAATGAGAAATGAATGAATAGAAGGAAGAGAGGGAGGGATGGGGAAGAGAGGAGAAAATGACTTCTGAGATTTTAACAAAGCAGCCCTTTGAGGTTCTTCCTATAGTTAAACACCACCTTGAGAGGACTTCACATTAATTTTTGATAGGAAGGAGTATGGCACAGTGGAAAACACAGACTTTGGTGCCACACAACCAGCATCCAAATCTCAACTGTGTCACTTAGCAGCTATATGATGTGAGCATGCCACTTCATTTCCTGGGTCACAGTTCCTTCAGCTGGTAATATTACATAGTTAGGCTGTCCCGAGTATCACATAATCTCAGTGTTGTGCCTGACATATAGGAGGCATATAGGAATGAATAAATGACCCTTCTTTCTCCCACAAACCAGCCAATGTATTCTATGTGTAGATAGTAGAGATTACTGTGACATTTACTCTGTGACAGTTCTGTTAACCCATTTTTCAGCTGGAAACTTGAGGCTCAGGGAGGTAAAATATGTTGCTTGGCTGGTGGCCGAGCCAGAGGTGGTGGCGTAGCTGTCAGTGTGGCTCCAAGCCACAGCACTGGGCAAAGAGAGCCCTTTCATCCTACTCACAGGTCAGACAGACCAAGGCTGTGCGGACAGACAGGTCTGCAAACAGCGCCCAGCTCTCTGACACCTGGGAGATGATGACAGGGATGATGATCTCAGCTGGGACGTGGAACTGGAGGGCATAGGTGAAGAAGATGCCGATGGAGTACATCAGCTTGACTGACTGGTACAACCTGTAGAGAGAGAGCAACACAGAACATGAAATTCGATGTGGCTCCAGGGCAGGGCCATGCAGGATTTGCTCATTGCTTGGAAGCTGGGATTGTTAAATTACATCACTACCTAACTTCCACTGACTCAGCCTGACTTGTCATTAGAGCCACTTGGGAAGTTTATTAAAAGTGCACATTCTTGGAGATTCTCATTTAATAGGCTTGTAACTCAGGAATCTGTGCCTTCTTTTCTCTTCTGTTGGTTTTTTTTTTTTTTTTTTGGTTGTTGTTGTTTGTTTGTTTTTAAGGTATATCTGCACAGAGTAAAGTTGACAGTACAAAGATTATATTCCCTCCCACCTTTGATTCCCAGTCTCCAGTTCTTCCCTCCACAGGCAACTCCTCTAACAATTTTATTGAAATACTGTAGACACAAACTTATACAGAATGTAGGTATACATACCAGAGAAGGCAATGGCATCCCACTCCAGTACTCTTGCCTGGAAACTCCCATGGATGGAGGAACCTGATGGGCCACAGTCCATGGGGTTGCTATGAGTCGGACACGACTGAGCGACTTCACTTTCACTTTTCACTTTTATGCATTGGAGAAGGAAATGGCACCCCACTCCAGTGTTCTTGCTTGAAGAGTCCCAGGGATGGCGGAGCCCAATGGGCTGCCGTCTATGGGGTCACACAGAGTCGGACACGACTGAAGCGACTTAGCAGCAGCAGGTACACATACAGAAGCACCCTTTACATACCACTGATTTGGTTTTGTTCATTAAATATTTCTTAGATATTGTTCCCCATCAGTACACATAGATCTGGCTCCTCTATTTAACAGCTGCTGATATTCCAGTTGCATGGATATACTATAATTTGTTTAATTTTAAAGATATTTTTATTGGAGTTTAGTTGATTTACAATGTTGTTTTAGTTTCAGGTATATAACAAAGTGGATAAGATATATATACATATACACATATCCCCTCTTTTTTTTTTAATTCTTTTCCCATATAGGCCATTACAGAGTATTGAATTGAGTTCTCTGTGCTGTAAAGCAGGTTCTTACTAGTTATCTATTTTTATAATCTTTAACTGCTCCCCAGTTAATAGACCTTTAGATTATTCCTAATCTTCTGTCAGTAAACAATGCAGCAAAGAATATGCTTGTACATATACCTATGCACTATAGTATACAACCCCAGATGTAAAACTGCTGAGTAAAAGTATATGTGATTTAACATTTTGATAACTCTCATAAAAGGGAACCCTCACACACTTGTAAATTAGTGCAGCTACTGTGGAAAGCAGTATACCAGTTCCTTAAAAACTAAAAACAGAACCACTATATGACTCAGTAATTCCACTCCTGGGTATGTAACTGAAAAAAATCAATACTCTGATTCAAAAAGATACATGCATTCCCATGTTTGTGTGAAAGTTGCTCAGTTGTATACAACTCTTTGTAACCCCATGGACTATACAGGCCAGAATAATTAGATATTGTTCCCCATCAGTACACATAGATCTGGCTCCTCTATTTAACAGCTGCTGATATTCCAGTTGCATGGATATACTATAATTTGTTTAATTTTAAAGATATTTTTATTGGAGTTTAGTTGATTTACAATGTTGTTTTAGTTTCAGGTATATAACAAAGTGGATAAGATATATATACATATACACATATCCCCTCTTTTTTTTTTAATTCTTTTCCCATATAGGCCATTACAGAGTATTGAATTGAGTTCTCTGTGCTGTAAAGCAGGTTCTTACTAGTTATCTATTTTTATAATCTTTAACTGCTCCCCAGTTAATAGACCTTTAGATTATTCCTAATCTTCTGTCAGTAAACAATGCAGCAAAGAATATGCTTGTACATATACCATGCACTATAGTATACAACCCCAGATGTAAAACTGCTGAGTAAAAGTATATGTGATTTAACATTTTGATAACTCTCATAAAAGGGAACCCTCACACACTTGTAAATTAGTGCAGCTACTGTGGAAAGCAGTATACCAGTTCCTTAAAAACTAAAAACAGAACCACTATATGACTCAGTAATTCCACTCCTGGGTATGTAACTGAAAAAAATCAATACTCTGATTCAAAAAGATACATGCATTCCCATGTTTGTGTGAAAGTTGCTCAGTTGTATACAACTCTTTGTAACCCCATGGACTATACAGGCCAGAATACCGGAGTGGGTAGCCTTTCCCCTCCCAATTCAGGGATCGAACCCAGGTCTCCTGCATTGCTGGCAGATTCTTTACCAGCTGAGCCACAAGGGAAACCTCTATGTTTATCACAGCATTATTTACAATTGCCAAGACATGGAAGCACCAGATGAAAAGATAAAGAAGACATGGTTTATGTAAATAATGGAATGCTGTGCTGTGCTTAGCTGCTCAGTCGTGTCTGACTCTTTGTGACCCTATGTAGCCTGTCAGGCACCTCTGTCCATGGGATTCTCCAGACAAGAATACCGGAGTGGGTTGCCATGCTCTCTTCCAGTGGATCTTCCCAAACCAGGGATTGAATCTAGGTCTCCTACACTGCAGGTGGATCTGAGCCACCAGGGAAGCCCAACAATACTGGAGCGGGTAGCCTATCTGTTCTCCAGGGGTTCTTCTGACCCAGGAATCTATCCAGGGCCTCCTGCATTGCAGGCAGATTGTTTACCTGCTGAGCTACCAGGGAAGCCCATAATGGAATGCTACCCAGCCATAAAGAATGAAATTTTGCCATTTACAGCAGTGTGGATGGACTTGGAGGGTATTACGCTAAAGTGACGTAAGTTAGGCAGAGAAAGACATATACTCTATCAGTTCAGTTCAGTTGCTCAGGCGTGTCCAACTCTTTGCGACCCCATGAACTGCAGCACACCAGGCCTCCCTGTTCATCACCAACTCCTGGAGTTCACTCAGACTCACGTCCATCAAGTTGGTGATGCCATTCAGCCATCTCATCCTCTGTCATTCCCTTCTCCTCCTGCCCTCAATCCCTCCCAGCATCAGAGTCTTTTCCAATGAGTCAACTCTTTGCATGAGGTGGCCAAAGTATTGGAGTTTCAGCTTTAGCATCATTCCTTCCAAAGAACACCCAGGACTGATCTCCTTTAGAATGAACTGGTTGGATCTCCTTGCAGTCCAAGGGACTCTCAAGAGTCTTCTCTAACACCACAGTTCAAAAGCGTCAATTCCTCAGCCCTCAGCTTGCTTCACAGTCCAACTCTCATATCCATACATGACCACTGGAAAAACCATAGCCTTGACTAGACAGACCTTTGCTGGCAAAGTAATGTCTCTGCTTTTGAATATGCAATCTAGGTTGGTCATAACTTTCCTTCCAAGGAGTAAGCGTCTTTTAATTTCATGGCTACAGTCACCATCTGCAGTGATTTTGGAGCCCCCCCCCCAAAATACTGTATCGCATCACTTATATATGGAATCTAAAAAATAAACTAGTGAATATAACAAAAAAGAAGCACATTCACAGAGAGAGAACCAATTAGTGGTTACCAGTGAGGAGAGGGGTGGAGGGAAGGGCAAGATAGGAGTAGGGAACTAACAGGTACAAACTACCATGTATAAAATAAGTAAGCTACAGAATATATGGTACAACACAGGGAATATAGACAATATTATATAATAACTATAAATGGAACATAACATTTATTAATAAAAATTGTGACTCACTATGTTATACACCAGACTGGTTCCAAGTAGGAAAAGGAGTACGTCAAGGCTGGATATTGTCACCCTGCTTATTTAACTTATATGCAGAGTACATCATGAGAAACACTGGGCTGGAAGAAGCACAAGCTGGAATCAAGATTGCCGGGAGAAATATCAATAACCTCAGATATGCAGATGACACCACCCTTATGGCAGAAAGTAAAGAAGAACTAAAGAGCCTCTTGATGAATGTGAAAGTGGAGAGTGAAAAAGTTGGCTTAAAGCTCAACATTCAGAAAACGAAGAACATGGCACCTGGTCCCATCATTTCATGGGAAATAGATGGGGAAACAGTGGAAACAGTGTCAGACTTTATTTTTTGGGGCTCCAAAATCACTGCAGATGGTGACTGCAGCCATGAAATTAAAAGACGCTTACTCCTTGGAAGGAAAGTTATGACCAACCTAGACTGCATATTCAAAAGCAGAGACATTACTTTGCCAACTAAGGTCCATCTAGTCAAGGCTATGGTTTTTCCAGTAGTCATGTATGGATATGAGAGTTGGACTATGAAGCAAGCTGAGGGCTGAGGAATTGATGCTTTTGAACTGTGGTGTTGGAGAAGACTCTTGAGAGTCCCTTGGACAGCAAGGAGATCCAACCAGTCCATCCTAAAGGAGACCAGTCCTGGGTGTTCATTGGAAGGACTGATACTGAAACTGAAACTCCAATACTTTGGCCACCTCATGCGAAGAGGTGACTCATTGGAAAAGACCCTGATGCTGGGAGGGATTGGGGGCAGGAGGAGAGGGGACGACAGAGGATGAGATGGCTGGATGGCATCACTGACTCGATGGACATGAGTTTGAGTGAACTCTGAGAGTTGGTAATGGACAGGGAGGCTTAGCGTGCTGCAATTCATGGGGTCGCAAAGAGTCAGACACAACTGAGCAACTGAACTGAACTGAAGTTATACACTGGAAACTGTAACAGTGTACATCAACTATACCTCAATAAAAAGAAATAAAAAATAAAATCTTGATAGCTCTTGACATATTGTTCATTTGTTGTCCAAGCACAGTGGAGCGCTCCATCCTTGGAAAAACACAGTGTGTGAACACATGCTGGTTTGTGCCACTGTGTTTTGTAAAACTGACATTGCTATTATCAGGAGAGAGACAGAGCGATTTTTCAAATATATAAATTGTCATTTTTGTTTTAATTTGCCTGTCAACTGTTTGTTCACACCCATTTCTTCTTGGTCTTTTGCTTATTCCTTCTTTAAGGCTCTTCTGGAGAATTTCATCACCAGCCAGGCTCAGAGGTGTGAGGTCCTTATGGCACCTGATGCACATTTTTGCCAGCTGATATCCCAGAAGGAAAGTGCCCTGTCCAAGGTGGCGGCAAACCAAATTCCCCAAAATAAGAACAGCATATTAAGTTGATATCTTACTGGTATAAAATAAGTCACAATTTCAAGGAAATTCCACATTAATTATCTCATCCAGTCATTACCATAACACAGTGAAATAGGTAGGGCTGGTGATATTTTTCTCATTTTATAGCTGTGGCTTCATAGGAAATGAACACCCTCCCCCTAACCCCCATCCCAACCCTCCACCCCTCCGACTCGCCCCCCTCC